>PYAF01002122.1:59482-72662 GCA_007407185.1 Glycine tomentella
GGCATTGATTCTGAGACTGTTGGTGGCGGGAGCCACAGACCTGGGAAGGAACTTCAGAGTAATCCCTTACCAGGTAAGTTCAGTGTTCTCTGGGGATGAATTCCCGCTTTGGTTGCACACCACACTCCTGGGGAGTGTTGGTCATGATTCATACTGCATGCATTGGCTATGACATTGTTTATGTTGATTTATATGTATCAGCATTTGATATATGCATGCTGTGATTGAGATATCTGTTGGCCAATAGATAAATACCGGCGTTGAGGAGCTCCGCCGTGTATTCTTGGCGTTGAAGAGCTCTGCCCATGGCATTGAGGAGCTCTGCCATATATTGGCAGGTACTGACGTTGAGGAGCTCCGTCAGGGCGTTGAGGAGCTCCGCCAGGCATTGAGGAGCTCTGCCACCTGTCATGTATTGAGGTTATGATTGTGATTATGAATCTGATATGATGAGGGCCAGAGGGCCAAGCCAGTGGGCTATGTTTTCTATGTTATCTGTATGTATGTTGTGGATCTGTGAGCCAGGGCGGGAATGATTTCCCAAGGACCCTGAGCTTACTGAGATATGTTATCTCACCCCGTGTGGGGCTTATATGATTTCAGGTGATATGTCTGGAAGAAAAGATCAGTCTCAGGGCAGGAGGCCCAATTGGGACTAGGCTGCTTGACTGAGGAGCGGCATGGAGAGCTTGAAGGCTCTATTTTGGTTTTGTTTTGATGTATAGTTCTGTATACCCTCATGGAGGGTTGATATTCTTTTGTATCACCACGGGATTTGTGGTGTGGCCTCTGATGTATATGTCTGTACAGAACTATTGTGTGTTATGATATGAGACTTTCCCTAAGTATATTTGTGTATATTCGATAAACTGCCTAAGTCTTGTAGTTATCTGTCTCTATGATGTATGTATGAGAAACTGGATCAGCAGGGGCGTGATAGGTGTATGTTTTGTGTGTGAGATGCTTGCTATTTGTGATTCCATACATAATGTATTAAGAAAAGCGATTCTGTGCTTCCGCTGAGTTTTATGAACTATGTTTTAAGCGCTAATCTGATATTATTAATGTTAACACGTTGGAGGCCTACGGGGTGTTACAGCACCCTTAACAGGGTTTTCTCACGTGAATCCCCGCGCGACAGCGCGGGGTCAGGTGCCAAGAATGAGGGTCCTTACACGGGAGCAATCATTACATACAGATGCATTGTACACTGACCCCTCATCTTCCAACTCAAAAAGCATAGTCTCAGAGCCAGTTAGGAGTAGCAAAGTGAGGCCTGTGAGTTACCCGTGGTAAATGAGTGCACCAAATGCTGGGTAATCACCACTTGGTAATTCCCTTACGTTCTTTGAACCTTTCCACCCACTACACCCAAGTGTATCTCTTTCCATCATCCACTTCCTCAACGCAACCTTTCCTCATTGTATCCCGTGTGCAGTACTTATACCTCATACATAAATGAATGCATACAAACAAGCAAACGAGAAAGAGAGACAAGGCTCAAGCCTATGTACTACTCTTAGGGAACAAATTGTGACCCCTTAAGTGGTAGAAAACACTTGCCACACAAACAAACAGACAACATAACGACTATAATTATAGCTATCTAACCAATCATAACAAACAATTTGTCGAGGGTTGAACACCCCTAAACCCAAACCACAATGTATACAGATAAAAATGACAATATGCAGACATATATATATATATATATATATATATATATATATATGCTAGAAATAAATTCGCATGTCACATATATAATTGTTGGAGTTCACTCTCTATCAATTTTATCATTCAACAATCATAATAGAATACAGACACACATTTCAGTAATTTTATCAGCAGAAAATTATCACAATTTCAAAACATGCATCAATCATCATATGTTGCATTTATCTTAGCAATATAATAGTAAATAAATCAACAGTTCCAGAAAATAAATAATTCTAAGATAATTTTTATAGAGGCACAAATTCCAAAGTTAAATTATCTACTATCTAAAATCAATTTGTTGATCAGTTTTTCATAGTTTTGCTCCTAAATTATTTTTTAGCACTCTCGGTGCCCGGGAGTCAAATTTCCGCAAATCTTATATGCTACCCTACATTTTCAAACGTAACAAACTCATTTTTGAGGTCAAAACTTTAATAAAAATAGTCCATACTTTTGTAACTCAGTTCAAATTTGTGACAAATTATGAAATGTTGATTTGTGGGACATAATAGAGATTGGTCCCTACAAGCCAACAAAAAGGAATGAGGCTAGACTGGAAATAGACAAACCTAAAGTTGAGTGGACATCAGATAAGAAAGCAAGAGTTCTTCTGAACTCTAGAGCCAAGTTCTTATGGTCATGTGCATTGAGTAGACTTGAGTGTGGCAGAACAGAAGGATGTGAAACTACTCAAGAAATCTGGAACACAATCAGAACAACACATGAGGATAAAAATAAGGTAAAAGACTAAAAATTCAATATTTTAATCACAAGTTTGAGATGTTTAAGATGCAGGAACATGAGTCCATAGAAGAGATGCTCACCATATTCGCTACTATAGTGAATGAGTTGAATACTTTGGGAGAAAGGTACTGATAACAACTTCCGAATCGCAACAAAGCAATTAAACTACGATAATTTTGTAGCACAAAACTAACCTAGGTCGACTCAAAGACACGATCGATTAGGTTCCAACTTCAAATCACTAATAAACAATAGGGGGATTTTAATCGAATAATTTGTAGGCAATGAATAAAAATTGCAGAAACACAAACAATAATTGAAGAAAAATGTAGAAACTAACAGAATTTATAAAAGGTGATGTAAAACAGATTCAAGAATATCAATCCAATTCACCAAACCAAGCAATACAAATTATCATAGTTCTCATATAATGATCATATTATGAAGGTTCATTCAATATCATGAGAAGCAGTTCAATCAAATTAACTCCTAAATCAATTAAAATCACATATCGGATTGAAATATCATCCAAACAATCTATGATTAAAATTCAAAATTAGGAAATAATTCTATTTCCTAATTCATTTTCAATCCTAAACATATTCATAATCATGAAAATCGAAAAGAGGATTGAAGAAGAAGATGGACATTCACATAGAAATTAGAATACCAAACCAGAACTCAAATTCTCCTTGCTTGGACTGGATCCTTAGATGAATTGATTATTTAGCCTTCCATGATCATCATCAATGTAAGTGCCACAAAATTTGTATGAGAAAAATAAAAGAACAAAGATGAAAGGAAGAAGTAAAGTAAAGAACAATGAAGAACAATTGAGAGAAAAAGTTTTAATTATGAAAACTTCTAAAAGAAACTACAAATTCTGTTTGGGCTCAAAAAAATTAAAGTTTGTCTCTTCACTAACTAATTGCACTAAAATATAGTGATTGTGTCAGTAGGAAAGGAAGGGTCATGATTAGGCCCATCTAGTCTAACTAATTACTAATTACACCAATTCGCAGCCCAAAACTCGAGTGTAGGAATTTTGACTTTCAAGCCTAAAATGACCCTCAAAATGATAGAATTGGCCATGGCTTATCTCTGACAAAATTGTATATCTTTTCCTTATCATTTTTTCGGGGACTACTCATATGCTCCATTTGGAGTTCTGTAGAGCTCTCTAGGTCCTGCACAAGGAAGATAGTTCTAGTAAGCAAAAAATCCAAAAATAGCAACAATTATCAATTAAGCCCACTTGTTTGGCTAAGACAAAAACTGAGTTAGAGTGAGGAAATAAAATTCCAAGAGAAGTCAAATAAGCTAAGAAGAATAAAAAAATATTAAACTAAAAACACTCAATTAGGTACACAATACACTAGAGAATCAAGAAGATTTTAAGAAGTCTACTCAAAATTTGTAGACTTGGTCACTACCATTCAAGAAGCCAAAGACCTGAAAAATCTAGCTATGAATGAACTCATTGGATAACTGAAGGTACATGAGCACTCAAGGCCTCTGAGAAGAAAAAATCAAAACACGTTGCAATGCTCTAAACTTAATATCAGATTCTGATGTTGAGAATAGTGATGATGAGTTTTTGAGGAAGAATTGACCTTTCTGACAAAAAGGGTGCAGAGATTTCTCAAAGAGAGACAAAGGCTAAGAAGAAACTTCTTCAAAAGAGAATTCCAACAAGGATAAAGCTCTAAGCAAGTTAGATGTTATGAGTGCAACAAGCCTGACCATATCAAGACAGATTATGCTTTATTGAAGAAAGATTTCTAAATAGGAGATCCAAAGAAGAGGGAAATGATGATGATGGAGGTCCATGACAAGCTAAATGTCTAGAAGGAGAGCTTGAAGCACTTCCTTTGGTGAGCTTTAAAGGATCCATGATAAGGGCTAGAACTCAAGCACTTCAAGAACACATCAAGGCTAATTTGGACAAGCATGAAGCACACCAACTCAAGGATAACAAGGGCTGGATTTTAATGTCTCAAGTTCAATTTAATTCCAATTAAATTCAGCACTTGTTAGAAGCAAAAGTAGAAACAATAAAAAGGCTTTTTAGTGCAATTGTGTAAAGAGGTGTAGGTGCACTTGTGTGTAATTTGTGTAGCAACTTAGTAAATTAGTTGGCTGCATTTAGAAGATAAAATTACTGCACCTTTCATGAAAATGGGACAGCCAAGGGAGTTTGGGACAACCAAGGTTCACTTAGGAGAAGCTTGCACCACAAGCTTCTTTAAGCTTGCTTTAGGCTCCTTTAGTGTGCATTACAAGCTTCATTTGAATTGTCATTTCATGTGCATTAAGCTTGTAATTTCGTGGCCTTTATAAGGTGCCAAAAACTGAATGTAAACTAACTTTGGTTTATTAATAAAAACCTAAAAATTTGTGTGAGAGTTTCTCTCTTGTTCTTGTGCAAGAATCTCTTGTTTCTTATCAATGACTTCAAGCTATTGTGATGTTTCTTCCTAGAATTATTGGAGAGCTTCTCCATAGTGTATTCCCCCTTCATCCCTAACCTCTCTTCCATCTTCCATTGTTGCAATCAGAAGCTTATAAACAGCCCCAAATTCTTGTGAAAGTGTAGAATTTAGAGTTCTTAAAGTTTGCTTGAAGATTGAGTTTTATTGCAAGGTAGATTTGGGAAAACTAATGGCTAATGGGTTCAGCCATACATTAGATGACCACATGGAATGACACAATTTCATCATCATCTGAAATAGAAGAGGAGTATGCTTCAAAAATGTGTCTCATGGAAGATTAGATAAGGAAGAGGTATCTGACTCTTAAAGTGTTTTAGATTTTCTAAATCATAAAGAATTAAAACAAGCTATTAATAATTTACTCAACAACTCTCATATTTTAACTCAGAAATGTGTTCACCTAAAAGAATAAATTTTTTATGTTCTCAAAGAAAATGATAGGCTCATAATGGACATTGAAGACCTTTTTTTAAAAACACCATTGTTTGTAGGAATCTCATTTTAAGCTTTCTGAATAGATACAGATGGGAAGAGAGACTACTACAAAAGGTGTTATTTCTTTTGATTAAACTCATCTTGAAAATGAAAAGAAAATTTTAAAAGAAAAGGTTGAGAAGCTACCAAAAGATTTAGCTAACTTTGTAGCAGACACAAGAAACTTGGATAAACTAATTAGAATACAAGAAAGCTTCTTTGATAGAAATGAATTAGGTTTCATTCAGAATCCTTGAAAATTCTTTCAAAAGTTTGTTAGGAACAAGAAGGCCAAAAAGAAATGCTCCAACTGCAAAAGATGGGGACACCAAACCTCAGAATCATACAAAAAGAGGAACATTCCTTTTAAAAAGGTATCTAACATGCAAGGACAACTATGGGTACCAAAGATCTTACTACTTTCTGATGTAGGAATGTCTATTCCACAACAAGATGAAAGAGTTGTGGTTCTTGGACAGTGGATGCTCTAGGCATATGACTAGAGACAAACCAAATTCCTTATCCCTAAGAAGAAAAAGGATGGAGGGTTTGCATCCTTTTGAGATAACAAAAAAGCCCTTATAAAAGGAGTTGGTAAAATTGGTAGACCAAACTTTGCTGCTCAAATTGACAATGTTTATTTTGTAAAAAGGTCAAAACATAATCTTGTTAGCATTAGTCATAATGGTTATGAAGTTAAGTTTGAACCAATGCTTGTCACATTAAAGAGAATCAACTCGAAAAATCCTATTCTCTAGGGTGTGAGAGAGAAACCTTTATAGGATTTGCCTAGAGTCCTTACCCAGTCAGTCATGTTTAGCAGGCTTTGAAAGTGATAAGTGGCTATGGCATAGAAGGATAGGTAACCTTAACATGAAAACTAACTATCCAAGCATAACCTTGTGAGAGGATTACCAAACATCAAGTTTGAAAAAGATAGAGTGTGCGAGGCATGTATCAAAGGAAAACAAACAAATCTAGTTTCTAGCTGAAAAATGTAGTAACCTTATAGAGTCCTAGAATTACTACATATAGACTTGTTTGGTCCTACTAAAACACAAAGCCTGGGTGGAAAGAGATATGACTTTGTCATAGTTGATGAATTCTTTAGATTCAATGGGTTTAATTTCTTTCTCATAAGGATGAGTCTTTTGAAGCATTCAAAAATTTCTTTAAGAAAGTTCAAAATGAAAAAGATTTGAAAATTGTCTCTATTAGGAGTGATCATAGGGAGAATTTGAAAATGCTTTCTTAAAACCTTCTTTGAAGAAAATGGAATTTTGAACAACAAAGACAACCTTAGGAAGTCTGACGAGAAAATCAAACAAAGCTATTTTTTCTTGGTTACTCATTATCCTTTAAAGTTTACAAAATCTATTATATGAAAACTCAAGTTGTAGAAAAAAGTATAATTGTTGTATTTAATGAGCATCAGAACACACTTGAGAAGAGAAGGATTGAAAATTTAGAGGAAGAACTAGAGAGAACAAAGGCCAATCATGATGCTCAGAATAACATACAAAACTCATAATACCCAAAGAAAATGAAAAAAAAACCATTCTGTGATGCCTCATAAAGGCTCAAAAAGACAAAACTCATAATAAATAACAGAAGATGATATGATAAAAAGCTTAGAGATTTGTTTCTTCTCATCCTTCAAATCTCATCATTAGAGAAGCATCATCTGGTGTGATAACAAGAGCCTCTTTGAGCAGAAGAAAGGAATGATGGCATTTGTATCAACATTAAGCCAAAGAACATTGATAAAAAGCATTGAGTGAAGATTCTTGGGTTACTTCTATGGAGGAAGAAATGAGTGAATTTACAAAGAACAAGGTATTGAACCTTGTACCTTATCCAAAGAATTAGTCAGTGATTGGAAAAATATAGGGTTTCAAGAACAAGCTTAATGAAGAAGGACAAAATGGTCAGAAACAAAGCAACACTGGTAGCTCAAGGGTACAATCAACAGGAAGGGATTCACTATGAAGAGAAATTTGCACGAGTAGCAAGACTAGAAGCCATCAGAATACTTTTAGCCTATGATGCATACAAAGACATCAAGCTATAACAGATGGATGTCAAGAGGACCTTTCTGAATGGATTCATCAATGAAAAGAGATGTATGTGAAACAATCACCTAGATTTGAAGACAAGGACAAACCTCAACATGTATACAAGCTTGTCAAGGCATTGTATGGTTTGAAACAAGCTCTAAGAGCTTGATATGAAAGACTAAGTTCATTCTATGTTTAGAATGGCTTCTCCGAAGGAATAATGGACACTAAACTTGAAAATAAAAGGAATACTTCAATACAACCAAGAGGGGGGGTGAATTGGTTGAACCTTGGTATTTAAAAATTTTAATATAAGAGTTTCCACAGGATCTTTATCATAAAAAAACTTTTCAAAATCAAGAATCTTTATATTCAATCAAATTCCTTTGTCAAGGAAATCAATAGACAAATGAAAACTTTCTGTGCAAAGAATATGATTCACAAATTAAAGCAATATTGAGATGATGAGAAGAGAAAAAAGATCAGCCACAATTTATACTGATTCACTTCAAAAACTATGAAGTTACATCCAGTTTCTTCCACTCAACTCTAGAATGGAGTTCCACTATTGCAAATATCTGTTCTTACAAGTTATTACAAAGCCTCTCTTTATCAACCCTTGATAAAGTTCAGAAATCTAAAACACTATTAGATTCTTAGAGACAATCCACTGAGAACACTGCTCAGCAAACCCCCAGAGAAACTCTATTTCTAGATAACAAGCAAGAAACCTATTTACAATAGACAAGTCACTACAGAAATTAAAAACAAATTTACAATTTCAAAGACTAAGGAAAGAAGTCACCTGATGATCCAATGAACAATATGCATATGAATGATTCACCAGGTTGAAGAAAGAATCACAGACTTAGAACATCTCTTTCCTCAAGCTTTGAAAACAAATCTTGCTTCACACAATCAATCAATAACCCATATGAATTTTGGTGAAGCTAAGAGCTTTGTGAACCCAGAAAAATCACTAATAGAATGTTAAGAACGCTTATGAATGCTTAGAATTTGAATTTATCAAGTTAGTAACTTAGCAGAGCAAAGGGTTCTATTTATAACAGACTTCTAACTGAAAATAATCGATTAAACACGCTCTTGTAATCGATTATTTAGCATATGTAATCTATTAATTCAAGAATGTAATCGATTAAATTGTTTAAGATATGTTCTGGGTTTTGAGCTATGAACATAATAATCGATTATTCCGTCACGTAATCGATTAAACCAGGAAGCTTTACATTTTCAAATGCACTATGTAATCGATTACGGCTCTTAGTAATCGATTAAGTCAGCGAGCTTCATACAGCAGTTTGTACTAAGTAATCGATTACTATTTCTGGTAATCGATTAAACCCGCCAAGCATGTTTTGCATAAACATAGTATATAATCGATTACGACCTTTTGTAATCGATTAAGACAGAGAGTTCTATTGTTCAGTTTTAGCCTAGGAAATCGATTAATCCGATATGTAATCAATTACATTGTTCTTAGAAGGTTTTCTAGAAGGCACGGAGAACAAAATAATTGATTCCTATCTATTTGTAATCAATTAAATCAGCATTACCTTATTTTTCCAAAAACTTGGTTTTAATCTTGCCTTAATAATCAAATGCTTTTATATTAACACACAATCTAACAATCCTAAGTGAATGATATGAATGATATGCACACTGGATAATCAGAGATAGCTTCTTCCCTTTACACAAATCACAAATTGATTTCCAGGCTTCAAGGCATGTTGAAAGCACAAAACATCTGAGCTTGATCCTTTGTTCATCTTCAAGTGACTCCTTTTGAATCAACAATCTCCCCCTATTTGGCTTTAAACATGCCAAATCTTCAAGTTGATTAAGCAATGGGACTTGGAGTTAACTAAGAATTTGTTTGATGAACTTCAAGCTTTTCAAACTTGTAAAATTTTCAATGCCTTTGCCAAGAACAAGTATTAAAAGCATTTGTGATCCAAGAAGCATTCAATTAAACATTATTCATATTGATTAGTTCCCATTTAACATCAATACTCCCCCTAAATTTCAGCAATCAGCCAGTTTAAATTTTTAGGCAAAAATGAATAAAAAAACAGGGGCAAACAGAGTAATGTTTACACATGTTTTACACTTTGACACTACTCCCTCTTAATCATTTCGCCCCCTATTTGGCTTGTTAAAAGACAAAATCAATGAAAGCACAGCGGATAATGAACTGAATATGCAAATTTCATTAAAAAAATATTGGAAGCAAGTACATAAGGAAACTACAACAAACTTAAACAGAAATTTAAATGGTACAAATAAAAAGCAAATAAAGAGCAAACTACCTAATCCTAGAAATCTACTGAAGCATTGTCATTCATGTTTGCTTCAATAGAGTCTAATCTCTCCCTAATTTCTTCAAGGGCTTCATGAGTTTTTGTTTTGAAGTCCTCTTGAATCTTCATCATACTGTTCATCTTTTCAAGCATCAAAGATTCAAAGTCAGAAAAGACAGGCGTTGAGGCTATTGATGCTCTTCATCTTCTGAATCAGCAACTTGTTCTTCAACAGCAGTAGCAGCTTGTTGTTGATTTGCCATGACCCATCCATTGGGTGTTTTTCTTATCCCCATTTTTGTGAGATGCTTCTCCTTAATTCACCAACCTCTTTGAGTTGAGCATAATCTCCTCAAAGATGAGTACCCAATTCATGGGTATGTTGTTCTTCAACCCATAGACCAATTGAAGGTCCTCATCAGTTGCTTGGGCATGGTTGGTGGCCCTAGGAGTGATTATGTAGGTAATGATGTAATGGAGGAGTCTATCCTTAGGTGTCATGGGTCCAGTACCCAATCTAGTCCTTAGCCTTATGTGAGGATCATGCAACATTTCCCTGTAGGTGTCCATCTTGCTCTACCCATTAGGTTTCTCATCAAATCTCCTTGCTCCCTCACAAACTACCCCTGCTACAGATTCCCATATTTCTGAAGTTATTCTCATCTCAACTCCCTTCACCTTGGACTTCATGTCCCCTTGCATTGAGCCCTTTAAGCAGTTGTAAAACACCTTTACTAAATCAGGGTAAAAGGTACCCTTTAACTCTAAGAATCTCCTTAGTCCTTGGGCTTCAAGGAAATTAGGGAATTGAAACCCTTGCTTAATAAACCAATCTAAATTTACATATTTGGGAGAGGCAATAGGTTTGGTAGCATTGAACTGCAGGTAGTTCATCTTATCCGACTCAGTGGAAAACCACAAGTCTAGCCTATTGGTGGGTTGAGGAGGAGGTGGGTTACAAGAGGATTCTCCAACTTTTCTCTCAGTGGTCCTAACTCTTTTTGGTGTTGGGTTAGACATGGTTGAGAATAGGGAGGAATGGACACAAACAATATTCAGAAAATACAGAAATTTCAGAGAGAAAGCGGTAGAAAATGGTGCAAGTAATTTTGGAATGAAAACTCACTATTTATAGGCACCAAATAGACTCCTAAATGTCAATAAATTCAAAAAACTAGTTGTTGGTGACAGTTTAATGACATTGGGTTCGTTTTAAAATGGATTGGGCAGTTAAATTTTCAATAAAAAACTATCAGAACACGTTCAACAGCATGAATAATCGATTATTTTGTTATGTAATCGATTATTCCAATGCAGATAATCACAGGATTAACACATGGTAATCGATTATATTATATGGTAATCAATTACAGAGCACTCAGACAGAGGTTGAAGATGACATGTAATCGATTCTTATTCAAAGTAATCGATTATTTTGATAGCTTTTGTGAATTATACAGGTATCAGGTCATGAGTAATCGATATCCCGAGTGGTAATCGATTATTCCAGTGAGACTTTTACTTCTAATCTTAAAAGTAATCGATTACAAGTCTTCAGTAATCGATTATCTCAGTGAGACGTGCAATCATATATTGAATTTTAATCAATGTAATCGATTATCTCGATGTGTAATCGATTATTCCAGAGATAGTTGCTTTCTAACAATGTGAAGAATAATCGATTACCTCATATATGTAATCGATTACATGAGCACAATTTTCATACTGAATGAGATTTTTAATGATTTTAATTGATTAACCCGTGGTGTAATCGATTATTCCAGTCAGTTTATCAGATACAGAGCATTTTTAACAGCTTGATGCAAAGTTCCAAGGTTTCAATCATACATGTGACATATTAGCTTTGATTCATCATACAAAACACATATCAAACAGGCTAGTATATGTTATTTTCATCAAGAATACCTGGCATGTTTCTAAGTGTGTAAAATCTATCCCTTGGTAATGGTTTGGTAAATATATCAGCAAGTTGGTTATTAGTGTCAATGAACTCTACCTTGATATTACCTTTTTAAACCTGATCCCTGAGGAAATGATGTCTGATCTCAATATGCTTTGTCCTTGAATGCATTATTGGATTCTTTGATATGTTTATGGCACTGGTATTGTCACATAGCAGAGGAATTTCATTCATTTCAACTCCAAAGTCTTGCATTTGCTATTTTAGCCACAAACTTTGTGCACAACAACTTCCAACTGAGATATATTCAGCTTTAGCAGTAGATCAAACGACCACTTTTCTTCGCTTTTTATTTTTAATTGCTAATTTTTTTTTTTTTTAGAAAGAATACAAGTTCAAACGAATTTTGTGTGATTTTAAAAATGATTTTAGACATTTAGGTTCAAATGAAAATTCCGTCGATTTAAGAACGAATTTAGAAAATTTAAGAGTTTACGCATTATTTAAATCATATACTCATAATATTCACACATACCACACAGTCCATTCATTATTACATATCCAGAGTCTCATATATAAACAGTCCATAGTACAGTCCATAGTACATTGCAAGCACAGATCATCAAAGGCAGACAAATAGTACACAATCTTCATCCTATCTTCTCGTACGACATCCATATCACTGCTTTTCTGCTCGCCCAAATAATTTGGGGTCATCACAGGTGTCAACCACACGACACAAAATAGGGTCAGTCTTGATAAACAAAATTTAAATATTAACAGACCAAATGATAAATCAATTTTAAATACCGACAAAATAAATAATAAATATACGTAAACAATTATACAAATTTTAAATAAGTTATTTTCACACACATAATTGTCATGAAATGAAAAAAATGCATGCTCATCTTATTATATGATGCATGACTGAGATCTCAGCTTCACAACATCTCAAAACTGTGGCCACTGTCAGATAACCCCACCCTCACCTTAGTGGAATGAATTTATCCATCCAGTCAGGATAGCCCAGTGGCGCTTAGGATTATCACTCCCATCCATGTGATCATCATGGTGGTGTGGGTCCTCACTGGCTCAATTATCCCCAAGCTCAGACATCACGGAACTTATGGACTCAGTTTAATTATCTGACATATACACCTCTTTACGAGGATCATCTCATCATCTCAAATTTTACCCCACCGGGTAAATGCACATGAGTATGCACAACTGATTCATTTTACATCTTTTAGTTATTCTTTTCTCATCACTTACATCTCAAACTTACAACATCACATGGTACACTTCTCAAACCATGCTTATCATCATAAATCATCTAACATCTCATATGAGACATCTTTCATTTACAAATGTTATATAATAATTTAATTACAGCAACAACATCCATACAGCATCAATTAATTACGTTAATCAGCTTTTAATTAACAGCATACAGAT
>PYAF01002123.1:10876-24033 GCA_007407185.1 Glycine tomentella
CCAATTAATTATTAATCTGCCCTGAAAAATCAAATTAGAATAATTAAACTTAAAATAATCCAAATTAATTAAAATCTGAATTATCGGTCCAATTAAGTCCTAATCGAGAAACAGTGCAAAATATAAACATTTAAACACAACTAGGAATTAAAATGAGTACAGAAAGATGAGTAAATAGTGCTAAATAGTGACTCATCACCTTTTTCATCTGTATCAAGATATGTTGATGTAGCCATAGGAGTTGCAGCATCCTTGCTCTTCTCCATTTCAAATTTCTTGATAATTTCCAAGCAGTATTTGGATTGGCTAAGAAAGGTTCCATTCTTCATTTGCTTTACTTGAAGTCCAAGGAAGAATGTGAGTTCACCCATCATTGACATTTCAAATTCTTTCTGCATAGCTGATGAAAAATCTTTGCACAACATGTGGTTAGTAGAACCAAATATAATATCATCCACATAAATCTGAACCAATAAGAAATCATTGCCAAGTTTTTTGATAAACAAGGTTTTATCAATACTCCCCTAATAAATGATTGTTCAAGCAAGAACTTGCTTAATCTTTCATACCATTGCCTAGGGGCTTGTTTCAAACCATAAAGTGCCTTTTTCAGTTTGTAAACATGATTTGGATGATTAAAGTCTTTAAAACCAGGAGGTTGTTCAACATATATGTCCTCCTCAATGTATCCATTTAAAAATGCACTTTTAACATCCATTTGAAAAAGTTTGAAATCCATGAGACATGCATATGCAAGTAATAACTTGATTGCTTCCAATCTTGCAACTGGAGCAAAAGTTTCCTCATAGTCAATGCCTTCCTCTTGGTTATAGCCTTTAGCAACCAATCTAGCTTTGTTCCTTACTATGATTCCACTTTCGTCAAGCTTATTTCTAAAAACCCATTTTGTGCTAATAGGTTTAAGAGATGAAGGTCTAAGAACAAGCTCCCAAACTTCATTCCTCTTAAACTGATTGAGCTCATCATGCATTGCATGCATCCAATGTTCATCACTCAAGGCTTGATCAATGTTCTTAGGCTCAATTTGTGAAACAAATGCCATATCACAACATAGGTTTTTTAATGAAGATCTAGTTGATACTCTCTTTGAAACTTCACCTATTATGTTATCAAGTGATAAGTCTCTTGTTGTTCTCCAATCTTTAGGCATTCGTACAGGAGTTGTGGGTCTTTCTTCTGTTTCAGCACTTGGTTCTTCAATTTTGGTTGAGGTATTGCTTATATCAATTAATTCTTCCAGCTGACCTGCATCACCATCTAATTCTTTTTCCCCCTTAGAGGGATTAGTTTCATCATAAATCACATGTACAGATTCTTCAATGCACATTGTTCTTTTATTGAATACTTTATTTGCCTTGCTATGCAATGAATATCCAAGGAAAATTGCTTCATCTGCCTTAGCATCAAATTTTCCTAGTGATTCTTTCCCATTGTTCAATACAAAACACTTGCTGCCAAAAACTCTTAAATGAGAAATGTTGGGCTTTCTTCCTTTGTATAGCTCATAAGGAGTTTTTTTTTAAAATAGGCCTTATAAGTAATCTATTCAAAGTATAACATACAGTGCTTACAGCATCAGCCCAAAAGTACTTGGGTAAATTAGATTCATTAAGAAGTGTTCTAACTCCTTCCTCAAGAGATCTATTTTTCCTCTCCACAACACCATTTTGTTGGGGTGTTCTTGGAGCTGAAAAGTTGTGATTAATTCCATTCTCTTCACAGAATTTTTCAAAATGTTCATTATGGAATTCACCACTATGGTCACTTCTTATTGAAACTATTTTACATCCTTTCTCATTTTGAGTAAGCTTGGCCATTTTTCTAAAAGCAAGGAAAGCATCACTCTTGGATTTCAAAAACAGAGTCCAAGTGTATCTAGAGTAATCATGGTTCTAGAAGGACCAAACAAGTCAATGTGAAGTAGTTCAAGTGGTCTTGAGGTGGAAACAATGTTTTTACATTGAAAAGAGTTCTTTATTTGTTTCCCCTTTTGACAAGCATCACAAAGTTTGTCCTTCTCAAATTTGAGTTTGGGCAATCCAATAACTAAGTCTTTTCTAATGAGCTTGTTCATGTGATGCATGTTTATGTGACTTGCTCTTCTATGCCACAGCCAAGTTTCATCAACCTTGCTGATTAGACATGAAGAATCTATGGAATAATGCATGATCAATTGAAAGAACATATATGTTACCTTTAGGCAGGCGAGGTATACAATCAAAGCATGTCTTTTAGAACACAGTCTAGGTGAAAACTACTGATCTAAGGAAAGACACACCCAAATAATAAGAGACTACTCTAATGATACTATCTGTGAGATTTCCTCATAGAGTCTCTTTGTGGGTCTGTTCAGTGTGAGCTATACCCTTATAGGTCCACCCACGACTTTAGCTAAGACATCTCCATGTGTGTAGCTCATGAGGTCTTTACCTTGTATCTGCATACAAGTAGATAAGTCGTGCTAGTCTTACCCAAGATGACTGATCCCCATTTTCAGTGTCTCTAAACTAGGCTCTTAAATTTAGGAGTAGACATCTGGTATACTGGAATCCTCATGATCATGATCCCATCACTGATATTCAAGAGATACCTATTCTATACCAAGGGTTTTATCAAATTACTCATATATTAATAATGATATCGAGACAGAATATGAAACAAGATAAAGAACGCTTATAATTTATTCATGACAATATGAAAAGTACATGTACGTCCTAATCTAATGAAAAAATTGTCTCTAGGACATCCATATACTAACAGGTGACTCCTCTACTCCTCAAATGCCACAAACAACACAAAAAGAATACAGCTTACATAACCATGTTGTATTAATTTCTAGGCAAACAACACTCTCGATGCCCTAAAGCGCGTAACTATCACACTTGACACAGTTAAATACTACCTTGGACATCATTGATAATCACATTGGACACATAATAGGGCCCAACAAGGCCACCAAGCCTCCCAGGTATTGGTGGTCTTATACAACCACATGGATGAAATTTGGGAGTGATCGTCATATAAGGGTACAACGTATACCGATCCCCAACCTCCCAACTCCAAAAAGTATAGTCTCAGAGCCATTTAGGAATAGCAAAGTGAGACCTGTGAACTTCCCCATGCCAAATGAGTGAAAAAAATATTGGGTAGTCATTGCTCGCTAATTCCCCTAGGTCCCTGAACCTCTCTTCCCACTACACCCCAGTGTACCCTGTAAATTGTAACGACCCACCTCATCGCTACGATATCACTAACTCTAATTGTGTGAATTTCAAATTTTAATGAAAACTCCATTAATTTGATGGTAGTAAATTTTTCGCAATAACACAATTATCATACACACGATACAATTATAATGATTGAATACATATGTTAAACCAATACATATCATTCACATGTTTAGAACTTAATTTAGTTTTACATGTATTTACACCTCAAAATTTACATATCCATAAAAAGAATCATGGGGACTAACTAAGAAAGAGTTGATTAACAAAACACAACTCTTTCCCAAAAAAAACTCCAGTATCATCACGTCGGCTTGGCGGCTCCAACCAAAAAGGATCTCCTCCAGAGTCACCTAATGCTGCTCATCTGCTCACACGAACAAAAGTTCGCGATTATCACAGGTACCAACCACACGGTACAACAAATGCAAGGGTGAGTTTATTATATAAAACCAACAAGCATCAGATAACAACAATTGGAAAGAAACAACAATAACTACCTCAATTATCACAAGAACTCTATCAATCCAATACACACTTGACAAAACCAATCATCCTATTCATTTCACAAATCAAACAATCATGATCAGAATGATGCATGCTCCTGATTTTACTCTCACCATGCAATGTGGTACCATATATAGGGAAATAGCCTCTCACAGGAAAATGATTCATCGCCTATCACGGTCACCTTGTCGTGCACAGGCCATTCCCCCCACGGTGATCAACCAAAGGCGCACGAGAATTCCAAACCTGATGACCCCTTAATACCTGTGTTTTCAACCCATACAAACCCACAGGTACGTGCATGCCTTCATTTTATTTCCATCAATGCAATATGAAGTATGAAACATGGGCACCACCAATGCATTACTTGGCTAGGAACACATCCTTCCTCGCAAGGGTAACCCGTGATGCACCCCCCATGTACATACATAACACACCAATATGGGCTCACCGATGCACTGATTGTGGCTAGGAGCACATCCTTCCTTGCAAGGGTAACCAACCGATCACTGCATCCCACGTGGGCATATACAACATACAACCTTGCAAGGAATACATCCTTCCTCGCAAGGGTAACCCATCATGCACCCCCATGGGTATCCATGTATATCCAAATCACACCATGACATTGTTCATATCAACATTATCTCTCATCAATGTCATTATCAACATCAACATCATTCCATCTCAACATTATCATCATCATAAAACATCAATAATATCTCATTTCAACACTACCACCCACATCAACATTGTTTCATTCAAACATCACCAATCACATAAGCATCATCTCATTCAAACATCACCAACACATCAATAACATCTCGATTTCAATATCATCAACAACATCAATAATAGATACACCGCATCCCATTAGTTAAAAACCTCGTTTATCTTGAAATTGAGTGCACACAAGAACAAACACACATCAATCATAAATTCATCGCATCCCATTAGTTAAAAACTTAGTTTTTCCTTGAAAAATCAGCACACAACAGGGACAGGCTGATATCCTCATAGTTGGACTCCCTGGCCCCCAACTATGGTACCAAAGCTATAACTAAATAATAAACTCCCCTTACCTAACTAAGAGTTCTCCCTATTACAGGCTAGCAGTGTTGTTTCGCGATCCTTTGAATACATGTGCTTGTTCGAACGCAGAGACTCTATGAGGAAATCTCACAGATAGTATCATTAGAGTAGTCTCTTATTATTTGGGTGTGTCTTTCCTTAGACTAGAAGTTTTCACCTAGACTGTGTTCTAGAAGGCATGCTTTGATTGTATACCTCGCCTGCCTGAAACATGGAGACACATAGGTATACCTTTGGGCATGTCGTGAAAGAACACGAGTCTAGGGTGACTAACTAAAGGAATTCATCAAATCTTTGTGAGAGATTAGGTTATCTGTAAATCAGAGAAATTGGGATGACATTTACAGGACTTGAGAATCTATGCATAGTGAAATAAATCATGAGATGATTTTCCTTTAGAGTCAGTAAAATTGGAGACTCCCTATTTCGTATTAAAGCCTACCCTATACCACAAGGGCTGATACATTTCCTTACCCTAGGTTTTATGGGAAGGTAACCGAGACGAAAGGAAAAACATACAGAAACCAAATAGATTTAATAGGATGATCTTGTCATTTACCTAACTAGTTCTGGGCAATAAAGCATTGCTAGTGCTCTGTGTTGTCATTAAATGGGTAGAGGCCTTGTTGGACCCAAACTCATTTATGTCAGTAGCTATGTTGGGCCTAATGGGTCACACACTAACACTTTATTGTCATGACATTATAGCATTAAAGGTTTTGGGCCTAATAACGATTGTTGGCCCAAGAAAGAGTTTAGAAACTTATCTTAAAGAGAGAAGGGCGCATGAATGGAGTTAATGGGCTTCGATAGTCCAAGACATTATTAATTAATTTAAATAGTTAAATTAATTATCTAATATTTAAATTGATAATTTAAATTTTAAATTTAAATATGAATTAACTATAGTAGATAGTTTCATATCAAAAGGAGAAGATAAGAGCTAGATTTGAATTTGAATTCAACTAGCATCTTATCATGATCATATCCTAGATTTTAGGAAGAAGTTTAAGGGCTGATTAGAGGCTTATCATACTGCTGGATATTTGATTATTATTTGGCAAAATAAATTCCAAGTAATTGACTTGGTCTTAAGAAGATAAGATAGGAGGTTGTTGGAAATTTTTGAAATACAACAACTCTATCTTTTCTTCATGTGTGAGATGCTTAATGATCAGAATTTTATGGTTAAAAATCTGACCTAAAACTCTTCTATAAATATACTCTTGTGATCATAGTTCTCTAATAATGGTTTTGAGAAAAACTCAATCTATCTTCCTCCTTTTCACGTGCCCCTTTGTGTGAGTTTTGGCTGAAAATTCAGCCACCAATATCATCTATTGGTGAGTCTCTTAGATAAGTAAAACACTTTAAAACCTAACCATCTTCCTCTCCATTGGTGCGCCTAGCTTGCCTCCTTTGGTGTTTGTTGGTGGCATTCAAGAAGTGTTCTTGAGTCTTGACAATAAGTGGTGTGGATCAACATTAGAGGGCTTGTATCTTCAAGCCTATCCTTGATCATCAAATTTCGAATATAAACAAGGTAACATCTATGTCCTAAAGAATGATTCTTGTGTGTATGTGTGTTTCTGCTTGAAAAATTTTGTTTTTCTCACATGCCTTCGGGCTTTAAGGCCCTATCTTTCAAGTGGTATCAGAGCCAGGTTGCTTTATTATCGACGGGTGATGATACCTTGTTTGTTATAATATGTTGTTTGTAATATGATTACGCTTTACATATATCTTTATGTGTTCATGGTTTTGTTTCTTTATGATTCTTTGTGAATGATTTCCAAGAAACATCTTTTAAGAAAGGAATATGATTCAGCCATGATATGAATATTCAAATATATTGTTTTCTCCATAATTTTGTTTTCAAAATGCATGGAATATCCTATGCATGTCGTGGTCACATGAATAAAATTAGGGTTCTTAATTTTGTTCAATTTTGATCTTGTTATTGTATGGCTTAATTTTTTGTGTTCTTCGAGAAAGAATCAACAAAATTTGAATTATGTCTTTGGATGCATATTTTGGCCATTTGAGAAACAATTATATTGTGTGCTTGTTAGTTGTTTAACTTTTAAAATGCAGATATGGAAGGGGATGGTCATGCTGCCCGAATTTAAATTTTGAATTTAAATATTTGAATTCAAATGTTTTAAATTTGAATTCAGATTTTGTTTTAGTTTAAATTGGAGCTGTAATTTTGAATTTTAAATTTTGTATATTCTTTTGTTCCTCCAAAGATGTATTGGAGTTTCTTTAATTATTTTATAATTAGAAAAATTAGGCTAGTGGCGTTTAGGCATGGAAGATTTCATGATGGAGCTGCGGCCTAGGAGCAAGAAGAAAGAAAGCACGAGCACCATGACTATCTCATGTAAAATCTGTTTTATGTATGTTTTATGTGTTAAGACGACTAGTATGCATGAGATAGAGTATCACGAATGAATGTTTTATTATGCATGTCCAAAAGCAACTAGTGTAATCCGATAGATGTTTGACATAGGATACGACTAGCATGATAATAGTACTTACAAGTTTGGTGAGACCCATTAAAATAAAAGAAACCCTTAAAAGGAATCAATTATTAAGCACATGATCACCTCCCACCACCAATTCCACTCGAATTTCCTCTACATGGTGGTGCGCCACAACTTAGTTGGGACCCACTGTTTCGTTGAATAAGAACAGTATTAGAAGTGTGAGACACTTAAGGTGCTGGTTAGTGCTTAACTGAATATATGAGTTGCAGGCTCAGCCGGGCTTATATATTTGGGGTAATAATGCCAAGTTGGTTGCATGAGATGCACCACTAAGTGACAAGGAGTTGTCAACCTGATGTTAAGAGAAGGTATGAGATACTATTGATAAGGATCAACCAATTATTTAGTTTAATTTTGCGGTCTTAGACGAAGATTAAAATAAATAATCGTACTCTTAATCCCACTAAGGTAATTTTAAGATAAAATAACCCTAAGTCAAAATAACAAGGGTCATTGACTTAGAAAAAATAGTGGGAGGGGCATATTATTTAAAGTCTTTAATAATTTGTTCTTATTTCATGACAATATATTAATTAGTTTATCTTTACATCTTCTCAGTTAATAGTATGACTAATCAACTGTCACTGTGCTCTATTCTCGATACGAACAAACTGAACGGTTCAAATTTTATGGACTGGTATCTGTAAGGACCCTCATTTCTGTGCCTTCATGAGGTGTGTTTAGTCTAGAATTGATGGTTAGCAGGTGAAAATATAAGAAATTAAGCAGAACAGAAGGTATCGCGCCAACAAGCCTATGTACTACCGGGCGTACATAGGCTAATTCTACATGTGGCGCCAAGAGCGGCAGAGTGGCGCCAAGAGCGCCACAGGTGCTGGAAACTGGCGCCAAGAGTGGCAGAGTGGCGCCAAGAGCGCCACAGGTGCTGGAAGTTGGCGCCAGGAGCGCCGGAGTGGCGCAAGGAGTGCCACAGGTACTGGAAGTTGGCGCCAGGGGCGCCAGATGCACTGGATTTTGGCACCATCAGCGCCAAGGTGGCGCCAAGGGTGCCACATGTCGGTGAGGGGCAGTATATAAGGGTCAAAACGCGGAAAATGGAAGGGAAAGGCACTTTCTTCTTCCTTGGACCTTCAAACCTCCATTAATGGCAGTCCAAGCTTTCTAGGACCTTATATACTAGCCTAAACACCTCCCTGTGACCTTTAATCTTGATAGAAACCCTTTGAAAGCTTGAATCCTCCAATTTCTGCTCTTGCAAAACCTCTTTTGAGTGAGAAGTGGAACCTCAGAGGAAAAGCTCAGAGAACTTGAGTCTGGCGAGGACCCACGTCGTATAAAGGACACCAAAGCTCGAGGGAGTTGTCCTGAGGTGTTTCTAGTCGCCACTGAGGTAAGAGACTCAAGTTTCTCCGGTTAATTTGGGATTTGGGGGTTCCTGTGAATAGTGACCCATATGAGTTGGGGCTAGAATTAGCCCAGGGTCCAGAAGAGAAACTTGTTTAGAGCGAGGAATAGATGAAGGATTAGCTTTCACTTTTTGATTCTGATGACTTTGAATCTTGGCTCTGTATATGCTTGTGTGACTTGTGTAGAGTCACTTGTTGATAGTTCTCTGATAGGCTAGAGCCTTGATTGTGTTGTGCTGAGCCCAAAGGGCTAGTTGAACGAGACTTGGAGTGGAACTCAGTCCGTTCTAGTGATAATTGAGGTTAAGGCTGAGGAAACTATGGCATGAATGATTGTGTATTGAGTCCAGATGACTCAGAGGCTTGGCTTTCAGCCTTGAGGGAATTTGAATGGTCTATGAACAGCCTTGTATGGGGCTGAGTTTGACTGAACCCTAGGATAGGGGAATTCTGTTATGTTATGTGCTGTGAATTGGATGCCTGAGGGCTTATTTTGATATGAAATGTGTATGTGCCTTGATTAGGCTTTGATTCTGAGACTGTTGGTGGCGGGAGCCACAAACCTGGGAAGGAACTGCAGAGTGAGACCTTACTAGATAAGTTCAGTGTTTCTGGGGATGAATTCCCACTTGGTTGCACACCACACTCTTGGGGGAGTGTTGGTCATGATTCATGATGCATGCATTGGCTGTGGCATTACTTATATTGATCTTGTGTGCATCTGTGTTGGCTGAATGTATGTTGTGATTGTGATAGATCTGTTGGCCAATAGATAAGTACAGGCATTGAGGGTTCTCTGTCCTGTATTTAGGCGTTGAGGGTTCTCTGCCAGGCATTGAGGGTTCTCTGCCATGTGATAATGCGTTGAGGGTTCTCCGCATGGTGTAGAGGGTTCTCCGCCAGGCATAGAGGGTTCTCTGCCACTAGTATCGAGCAGATGGCTGCTCCATGTTGTGTTGAGGGCCAGTGGGCCATGTTTGAGATGTTTGCTTGATATGTGTGTATTATGAGTTAGTGGGCCAGGGTGGGAATGATTTCCCAATGACCCTGAGCTTACTGCGATATGTTATCTCACCCCGTGTGGGGCTTCTATGATTTCAGGTGATCATTCTAGAAGAGAAGATCAGTCTCAAGGCAAGAGGCCCAGCAGAGACTAGGCTGCTTGACTGAGGAGCGGCATGGAGAGCTTGAAGGCTCTATTTTGATTCTGTTTTGATGTATAGTTCTGTATACCCTCGAGGAGTGCTGTTATTCTCTTGTATCACCACAGGGTGGTGTGAACACTGATGTATATATGTACAGAACTGTCTGAGTTTATGATATAAAACTTTTCCCTGAGTATAATTGTTGTATATTTGATAATCTGCCTAAGTCTGTTAGATATCTGTCTGGATGGTTATGATATGAGAAATTGGATCAGCAGGGCATGATAGATGTTTATTGTTTGTGTTTAGTGGTTATATTTGTGGTTCCATACATAATGAATCAAGAAAACGATTTTGTGCTTCCGCTGAATTGTAAAAACTATGTTTTCAAGCGCTAATCTGATATTATTAATGATAACACGTCGGAGGCCTACGGGGTGTTACAGTATCGGAACCTGAGAATTGTTCTTAGGGCCGAGAAAATCGCCTATGTCCTAGAAGGTAATTTACCCATAGCTCCTAAGGAAGGGGAAGCTGATTATGAATTCTACGATATGGAAGCTCATAAGCAGCACATGAATGACAACACAATGGCAGTATGCATCATGTTGGCATCCATGTTGCCTGAGCTACAAAAGCAGCATGAGCATATGGATGCTCCCTCTATCATCTTACATCTCAAGGAGTTGTATGATGTTAAAGGCAGGCATGAGAGGTAATGAGGCCTCTCGAGAATTGTTCTCGTGTAGGATGTCTGAAAGCATGAGTGTGAGCAGTCATGTTCTCAAGATGATTGGGCTCATTGAGAAGCTAGGAAATCTAGGCTTCGTGATGGATGTTGAGCTAAGTAATGACTTAATCCTCACATCACTTCCACCTTCCTTTAGTCAATTCATTATGAATTACAACATGCATGGGATGCTTGTGAGCTTGCCTGAGTTGTTAAGTATGTTACAACTGCTGATGTGTCTATCAAAAAGGATAAGACACACTCTCTTCTGATTGGTGGCCTAATAAGGCCAAGGGTAAGGCTAAGGAGCCTACAAAAGGAAACTCCCTTAAGCCCAAAGGTAAACCCAAGAAGAAGAAGGGCAACAAGAAGGGTAAGAGTGCACCTAAGGTAAAAAACGATAATATGTACTTCCACTGTGGCAAGACTAGCCATTGGAAGAGAAACTGTCCAGACTACCTGAAGATTGTGAAGGACAAGAAACATAGTGATGCTTCTGCCTCAGGTATTTACATGATTGAGATCAATTATTCTTATGCTAATCTGACTTCATGGGTATTAGATATTGGTTGTGGTTCTCACATTCTCAATATGTTGCAGGTACTTAAGAGGCCTAGAAGATTGGAGAAGAATAAGGTTGACCTCTGCGTTGGTAATGGAGCAAGAGTTGCTGCTCAAGCTGTTAGAGATACATACCTCATTTTGCCTACGGGCCTTTTATTGCATTTGAATAATTGCCTTTATGTTCCGAGCATTTCTAGAAACATTATTTCAATTTCTTGTTTGGAACGAGATGGTTTTTCTTTTACTATTAGGGATGGTACATTTTCTATCATTATGAATGATATGGTTTATGCTACTGCTTCTTTGGTAAATGGCTTATATGTTTTAGAAACGGGAACAGAAGTTCTCAATGTGAATGTGAAACGACGTAGGACAGATAATCAATCTTATATGTGGCACTGTAGACTAGAGCACATAAACGAAACAAGATTGTCTAGGATGTATTCAAATGGATACCTAGATTCCATGGATTTGGAATCCTATGGACAATGTGAATCTTGTCTATATGGGAAAATGACTCGTCACCAGCCCAAAGGGCTTAAGAGTCATAGGACTAGTGAGTTATTAGAACTCATTCACTCTGATGTTTGTGGCCCAATGTCTATAGAGGCTAGAGGAGGATACTTCTATTTCATTACCTTTATGGATGATAAATTGAGATTTGGGTATGTTTACCTTATGAGATGTAAATCTGAGTCCTTTGAAAAGTTCAAGGAGTATAGGAATGAAGTAAAGAAACAGCGTGGAAAAATGATCAAGACATTATGATAAGATCGTTGTGGTGAATATCTAAGCCATGAGTTTCAGGATTATCTGAGAGAGAATGGAATTCTCTTGCAGCTTACTGCACCTTACACACCACACCAAAATGGTGTTTCCGAAAGAAGAAACAGAACCTTGTTAGACATGGTCAGGTCTATGATGAGTGAGACTGAACTTCCAAAATCATTTTGGGGATATGCCTTAAACACAGTGGCGTACCTTCTAAATAGGGTACCGTCTAAATCTGTTCAGACCAGTCCATATGAGATATGGAATGGTAAGAGACCCAACCTGAGTTATCTCAGTGTATGGGATCGCCAGCATATGTCAAAACGTTGACATCAAACAAGCTTAGTGCTAAAAGCACTAAATGTCTATTTGTGGGGTATCCCAAAGGTACTAAGGGATACTACTTTTACTCATTGGACGAACACAAGGTGTTTGTGTCCAAAAATGCTGAATTCCTTAAGAATGATTTACTCTCTCAAGGAGCTAGTGGGAGTAAAATTGATCTTAAAGAAGTTCAAGGACCACAAGAACAGATTGAGGAACCCGAGTCTGCACCGCAGGCGATGTTCTCCAATGGAGAAGTAAACACACAACTTCGTAGGTCTACTAGGGTCATCCATCCACCTGAGAGATATGGGTTTGTGATTGAGAATCAACAAACCATAGAGGATAATGAACCAAGTAACTATGAGGAGGCAGTCAAGGACATTGTGTAATATCTGGAATTTTAACCATGTGTTTAAGCCTAGATTAAGCCGGATTAAGCATAAGATTAAGAATTATAAACATGCTTTGGAATCCTTTGAAGAAAGCTTAAGAAAATAGTTGAGAAAAGAAGAAGAAAACAGTTTCGAACATCTCACGCTATCAGCGTGAGATGCCGCGCTAACAGCGTGGATCATTCGAATGAATGGCGCTATTAGCGTGGATATGGCGCCAGTAGCGTGGATTATTCGAATGGATGGCGCTAGTAGCATGAGGTATAGCGCTAGTAGCGCGAGATGAGTAAATCAGGCCTTTTGTTTCGACCATCTCACGCTATCAGCGTGGAGACTGGCGCTAATAGCGTGGATTGGTCGAGCCAGTGGCGCTATTAGCGTGGAGGATGGCGCTATTAGCGTGGGACTTCGGGCAGGCCTATATTTAGGGCTCATTTGGACGAAAATGGAGAGGAAGAAAGAGAG
>PYAF01002124.1:6383-33890 GCA_007407185.1 Glycine tomentella
AGGATATCATCCCAGCTCACACATACAAAATCTAGGACCTTAGCCTAGCTTTCACACATATCCCAGCTCTCTGGGGTCATCACACTAGATTCCATCAATATCAGAGGTATCCCACCTCATACTGGCTCTCAAGCCATCTCAGACTCGTCTCACAGAGTCAAGCCATCATCATGGCATCTATACACCACACTAACTCTCCTAGAATTCTCACGGAGATCTCACAGAGGTACTATAACATTAGTGTCAACCACTGAACACTGCATAAATCAGAGAGGCACCTCCTCCTCAAACTCCATAACAGTGCCTGAGAACTCTCACTCAGGATTTACCCATCCAGATATGGCTTCTCTAAGAGACCTTAGGCTTTAATCCCCTCGGGAAGCCTTCTCTTAGAGATACAACATATCTATCCACATGCCTGCCCTCTCCAGGACTTTTCATAACACATGCCTGAATTATCTATTCAGGGCTTCACACATACTGCCTGAGGAATCTCTCAACTCAGGACTTCACATACACTGCCTGAGGAATCTCTCAACTCAGGTCTTCACATACACTGCCTGAGGAATCTCTCAACTCAGGTCTTCACACAACACATGCCTGAGGAATCTCTCAACTCAGGTCTTCACACAACACATGCCTGAAAGAGATGATCTCACACCGGAGGCACTCATCTTTCAGGACTTCCAGATCCACTGCCTGAGAGAGATTATCTCACAACGGAGGCACTCTATCCCTCAGGGCTTCTAATCACGGTCTGAGAGAGATCATCTCACACAGGAGGCACTCCATCCCTCAGACTGTCCATCCACTACCTGAGAGAGATCATCTCACAACGGAGACACTCTATCCCTTAGGGTCATCAACCACATACCATCTGTCCTACCTCCATAGGACTCTATTCTACTGGCCAGAGAATCTCAGAACTCAGACACAATCACAGTGTCCATCTAACCTTAAACACAGACCACAACCCTGGTCTTTATCAATATCAGCACAATCGCCTGAGGATACTCACTCAGGACTCTCATCATCTCTGCCCAAGGAGGAACATCCAGATAGGGCAATCCACCCTTAGGACTGTAGGCGGAGAGTAGTGGTACCTCCCAAGGAATCTCAGCTATTCCAGGGAGTCCTCAAACTCTTCCTCTGGCTGGGGAACCTCAACTAGCCCGATACCATCTCAGTATCTTATAGATTCCATCACAGATCATTCTCTGATCTGCATCTCATCAAAGCCATGGAACACATCACAGTGTTCATCCATCTTGGCCCAAGGCCCCACCTGAACCACAGGTGTCAAACACCCTCACACTTTCTCAGTGTCTATCCTAGGGTTTATCATATATTCATACATCTGGAACAGGCTGAGTTTCATTCCAAGCTCCGTTCATCTAGCCTTCCCGGCTCACAAACACACACATATATATTCATCAAGAACAGCCCATCACGGCCTTTCTTTCCTCAGCATGCACAAAACATATATATATATATATACATATACAATCAACCATGGCATGCATCCATCACCCCCCCTTGGGTGGTAAACAAGAGAAAGGAAAGAAATTGCAGAACGATGAGCTTACCTGGCTAGTCGTGCCTTCAGCTCTAGCCTCGAATGATGGTCTGCTCCTCTGACAGCTTGTGTCAAGCCCTGACAAGGCAACTAATCACATATCACAGACCATTCAAACCCATAGACAACCATAAGCTCATCAGACAATCCTCAACGGCCTCAGAGTCATTCCAACCTCAACACAAGCCATATACCATGAGCATCACAGCTCGAATAACCCAAAACCTCAGGGTTTCTCAGGGTTTGGACGGTCTATCTCATCAGACACCATCTCCATGGCCTATCAGGCACCTCAAACCCATCATTAAGGCTCTTGCATGTCTCAAATCAAGTGACTTAGTTCCAGTCACACATGCCCCACATAGAGCCAAAACCAACAGTCACCAAAATACAAATTGAAAGCTAATCCTTCATCCTCTCATCATTCTAAACACATCTCTCAACTGGACCCAGAGCTAATTCTAGCTCTATCACAGACCCTCAGAATCAAAATCAAACGGAGAAACTTGAGTTTCTTACCTCAGTGGTGACTCTAAAGGCCTCAGGACAGCTTCCTCGAGCTTCTGTGTCCTTTATACACCATGGGTCTTTGCCAATCTCAAGTTCTTTGAGCTTTTCCTCTGAGAAATCACTTTTCACTCAAAAAGGGGTTTCAAGAGCGGAAAAATGAAGGATTCAAGCTTCCATAGTTCCTCTCACACCCAAAGGTCAAAGGGAGGTGTTTAGGCTCTCAAATAGGGTCCTAGAAAGCTTGAAGCAAGCTCTAATGGAGGTCTGGACGAAGGAGGAAGAAGAAGGGAAGAAAAATGTCCAGCTTTTTGAGCTTCTGGGTCTTTTATAGGCCCAGACGTGACTCCCACACTCCCAGCGTGGTTTGGCAGACAAAATTCCATTTATGGGCCACTTGCCACGCCCCTGGCGTGGCACTCCAACACTTTCTAGAGCACTTCCCACGCTCCTGGCGTGGGAAATAAGCTTTCTGGAGCACTTCCCACGCTCCTGGCGTGGCTGACAGCAAAACCCCAAAACTTAAGCTTTAAACCATGGTTATTATAGTGCCAAACTCGCGCTGATGCTTGCGCCGTTCGCGGGATGACTTAGGGTTATTATATCATTGTTGCCTTTTGATGAATAAGGTTTTATCAACATGTCCTCTTGTGAAAGATTGTTCAAGCATAAATTTGCTTAATCTTTCATACCAAAATCTTAAAGCTTGTTTTAAACCATAAAGAGCCTTTTAAAGTTTAAAAACATGGTTTGGATGTTTGAAATAAGCAAAATCAGGAGGTTGCTCCACGTATATATCCTCCTCAATATATCCATTTAAGAAAGCACTTTTAACATCCATTTGAAAAAGTTTAAAATCCATTAAACGTGCATATGCAAGCAATAACCTAATGGCTTCCAATCTTGCAATTGGTACATAGGTTTCCTCATAGTCAATGTCTTCCTCTTGGTTGTAACCTTTTGCAACCAATCTAGCTTTGTTTCTGACTATGATTCCACTCTAATCAAATTTGTTTCTAAAAATCCATTTAGCTCCAATAGGCTTGAGAGAAGAAGGTCTAGGGACAAGTTCTCAAACTTCATTTCTATTAAATTGATTCAATTCATCATGCATGGCCTGCATCCAATGTTCATCAATTAAGACTTGATCAATATTCTTAGGTTCTATTTGTGAAACAAAAGCCATATTACAGTAGAGATTTTTTAATGAAGATCTAGTAGATACTCCCTTTGAAACTTCACCAATTATGTTGTTAAGGAAGGGATCTCTTGTGGTTCTCCAATCCTTTGGCTCTTGGACTGGTGTTGATTGTTTTGTTTCAACAATTGGTTCTTCCTTTTCTTTATTCATTGACTCATTAAGTTGAATGAACTCCTCCAAAGGACCTGCATCAATGTCACACTTCTTTTCCTCTTTAGAGGGATTAGATTCATCACAAATAACATGAACTGATTCTTCCATGCACAATGTTCTTTTATTGAAAAATCTATATGCTTTGCTATGTAATGAATATCCCAAAAAAATGGCTTCATCAGCTTTAGCATCAAATTTTCCAAGTGATTCTTTACCATTATTTAACACAAAACACTTGCAGCCAAATGCTCTCAAATGAGAAATGTTTGGTTTTCTACCTTTGTATAGTTCATAAGGAGTTTTCTTCAAAATAGGCCTTAGTAATCTATTCAAAGTGTAGCAAACTGTACTTACAGCATCAGCCCAAAAATATTTAGGCAAATTTGTCTCATTAAGAAGAGTTCTTGCACCTTCTTCAAGGGATCTATTTTTCCTCTCTACAACACCATTTTGTTGGGGTGTTCTTGGAGCTGAAAATTTGTGGTTAATTTCATTTTCTTTACAGAATTTTTCAAAATGTTCATTTTGGAATTCTCCACCATGATCACTTCTTATTGAGATAATTTTGCTTCCTTTTTCATTTTGAGCAAGTTTGGCCAATTTTCTAAAAGCATTGAAAGAATCACTCTTGGATTTCAAAAACAAAGTCCATGTGAACCTAGAGTAATCATCTACAATGACAAGCCCATAGTAATTACCTCCTAAACTCATAGTTCTAGAAGGACCAAACAAATCTATGTGAAGTAATTCAATGGGTCTTGAAGTAGAAACAACATTTTTACTTTGAAAATATTTTTTTGTTTGTTTCCCCTTTTGACAAGCATCACATAATTTGTCTTTTACAAACTTGAGTTTGGGTAAGCCAATGACTAAATCCTTTTAAATTAGCTTGTTCATATGATGCATGTTAATGGGACTTGCCCTTCTATGTCATAGCCAAGATTCATCAATTTTACTTATTAAGTAAGAAGTGTTGTGAAAGAATGCATGATCTATGGAGAGTAAATAGATATTACCTTTTCTCTTACCTATGGATCACCTCACCATTTTGCCCATCACATATCATGCAGCAATTGTCATTAAATAACACTTTGAACCCTTTATCACAAAGTTGGCTTATACTTAGGAGATTATGCTTTAAGCTTTCCACATAAAGAACATTTCTGATTTTGGTTTTAAAGTTGTCTCCTATATTTCCTTCTCCAATTATCTTCCCTTTGTTGTTGTCTCCATAGGTGACAAATCCTCCATCTTTAAGAGTCAAATTTGTGAGCATTGATATGTCACTAGTCATATGTCTAGAGCATCCACTATCAAGATACCATAATGATGATCTTGCTTTTAGACATACCTGCAAAATTCAAATCAATTTTCAAAGGAAGGTACCCAATTGAGATTGGGTCCATAAGGGTTAGTTGTTTTCCTTTTTCTTGGCACCCAAATGCATTCTCCATTTGGCACATAGAATCTCCTAGCATAGCATCTATTAGATGTGTGACCTTTCTTCATACAATAGTTACAAGTTACAGTTTTTGATGCTCTTTCAAAATAAGTCATGTGATTAAACCTTGGTTTTGAAACAACTTTTTGATATTTCTATTTTGAAGGCACAAACTTGATTTTTCCATAAGGTTTTGATCCATGTTTGTAACCCAATTCATAAGTATCTCCAGCATATTTTTGCACACTTAGCATTTCAGCCAAATTGCATTTTCCTTTATAAAGCCTTTTTAAAATATCAACCAAGTAATTATTTTTAGAAAGTACTACCATATGTTTTTCACCTTGACTTCTTTTGAATTCATCAAATTCTTTTTGCAAATCATTGTATTTGTTAACATTAGATGAAGAAGAAGCACGTACACATCCATTCATTTTGTAACTTGAAACAAGCTTTTCATTTTCTTCTTTCAGGTTACAAATTTCAGTTTCAATTCATTAATTTCTGTGACATGCCATCTAAGATTTCCTTTTAGCCTATTATAGGCCTCTTCATGCATTTCTTGAAAAGCATCAATAACTTGATCAAGTTCAGAACTTACCTCAGTTCCAGCAATTGAGAGATCATCATCTTCATTAATTGTGGAAGTGAGACACACATTTGCTTCTTCATTTTCAGTTAATGACTCAGAAGTTATTGACTCATTATCTTTCCAAGCTATATAGGCTCTCTTAAGCTTTCCTTCTCTCTTTATTTTGTTTTCACCTTGTTGCTTTTTCAAAAAGATATAACATTCAGATTTAATGTGGCCAGACTTACCACATTCAAAGCAAGTGAAGTTGTTGTCACTCTTTTTGTTGTTGTTGTTGTTCTTTGTGAACTTTTTGTTCTTGTTTCTTCTTAAGAACTTGCTGAACTTTTTGACAATTAAATTCATGTTGTCCCCTTCATCTTCTTCACTTGAGTCTTCCACTTTTTCCACCTTTGAGGATGCAATTTTCAAGGCTATGCTTTTGTGTTTCTTCTCTGCATCTTCAGCATTGGTTACTTGTGACATTTCAAGTTCATACTCAAGAAGCTTACCAAATAGTGCAGCCATGGACATTTTGGATAGATCTTTTGATTCTTTGATTGTTGTCACCTTTGGTTGCCATGGTCTTGTGAGACACTTCAAGATTTTGATATTCAATTCTTCAGCATCAAAGATCTTTCCAAGACCAAGAAGATTATTTACTATGTGAGTGAATCTTGTTTAAAGCTTAGATATGTTTTTTGTGGGGTTCATCTTGAACGTTTCATACTCATGTATTAAGGCATGCTTTCTTGATCTTCTTACTTCATCTGTACCTTCATGAGTTATCTCCAATATCTCTCACATCTCCTTTACACTTTTGCACCTAACTGAATTCATCAGAGGAAAGTGCAGAAGTAATCATATTCTTAGCTTTAAAATCATATTGAACAACTCTCTTTTCAGCATCTGTCATTTCATCCCATTATTTAGGAATCATATCATTACCAACAGTTTTTATAGGAATCACAAGACCTTTTTCTATAGCATTCTAAGCACCTGGGTCATTTGATTGAATAAAGATTTTCATTCTATTTTTCCAAAAACTGAAGTGCTTTTCTTCAAACATCGGAGGACAATTGAGGGAGGCACCTTCTTTGAAGGTAATTTGTGTGGTACTCATTTTCTTTTTAAAGAAAGATACTGATCTTGAATAACACTCAAGAACCTGCTCTTGATACCAATTGAAAACAATAGGAATACCCACAATAACCAAGAGGGGGGTGAATTGGTTTAAACTTTTGGTCTTTTTAAAATTATTTATAAAATCAGAGTCAAAGGATCTTAATAGCTCAAAACAGAACTTGTTAAGTAATGATAATAATACCAAGAACAAATGAACAAGATAACTAATACAGATGAAGGAATAGAAAAACAACCCAAGAATTTATACTGGTTCACTTCTCAAAATAAGCTACATCCAATTTCTTCTAATCAACACTAGATTAGAGTTCTACTATTATAAATTTCAGTTTTTACAAGCTTAATAACAAACTCTCTTTATCAACCCTAGATAAAGAATAAAACTCTAAAACCCTATTAGACTTCTAGTAATCAAGAACCAAAGAACACTACTATGTTCTTCCCTAGAGAACCCTACTCTAGCAAAAGCTTCAAAGAACCCTTTACAATAGCATCAAATAACAAAAATAAAAAAAAACGAAATTACAATCAAAGATAATGGAGAGAAACAACTTGATGATCCAATGAATATGAATGCATATGGTTTACCAATCAGAGTTGAATGAGAAAAAGAATTTCAGAACATGCTCTCCAAAACTTCTTTGAGAATACTTGCCCAAGAAATCATTCAAAACCCATGAAGACTAAAGAGTAGGACAAGAACTTAGTTAACCCAGAAAATCACTTTAAAACTTTGAGAAGGCTTGTGTGTATTCACCAAATTCGAAGCATTCAAGTTAATATTTCAAGACAAGCCTTGGTCATATTTATAACAGCTTTTATAATAGACTGTAATCGATTACACGCGCCAAATAATCGATTAAAATGTCTTATGTAATCGATTAAAGTGTCACTTAATCAATTAAAGTGTTCAAATCCTCATTCTGGGTTTTACAACGAACAGAATAATCAATTATCCCAAACTATAATCGATTAAAACAGTGAAGTTTTATATCTGAAGCATCTTGTGTAATCGATTACAATGTATGGTAATAGATTAAAGCAGTCAAGGTTCTTTAAGAAACAAGCTTGTGTAATCGATTACAATGTATGGTAATCAATTAAAGAAGCAACGTATTACTTTTGTTTTACACTATGTAATCGATTACAAAGGTTATGTAATCGATTAAAAAGTTCATCAATGTTTTTCCAGATTTAAAACTTAATCAAATAATCGATTATACTGTTGTGTAATCGATTAAAACAGTATGATTACATTTTTCCAAAAACATTCCCAATTTTAATTCTTTCTCAAAATAGCTTTGATTCTTTGATGAAAACATTTAAGCAAGTAAATAATTATATGCATGCAGATGCAAGGATCAACAGATTGACTTTCTCACACACTTCATTTTGGATTACAATCTTCAAGGCATGTGAAAAGCTCAAAACATTCTTCTAAGTCATAAGCTTTTTTCTTCTTGTTGCTCCCCCTATATCCAACAGACATGCCCCCTTTGTTGTAGGGGTTCATGTCACCAAACCATGAGTACATGGTTTGGTACAGGGAAAATGGGAAGCGGTACATCTCAAAGATTGCTCCCAAGACTGGACGTGGTGTAAGTTTTGCTCACATTATAATTTGTCTATTTATATTCATTATGATAGAGAACATGGTTCACACTAATGTTTATAATATTTTAATTTATAGATTGATGGGCTGGAGATGTTGTTCTTCGCGACTGGTCATGAGCATTGGTCGTGCTACACCGTCGATTGGGTGCATGAGGAGATTGGTCGCATAATTGGTATCTTCAGAGAGACGTATCGCCTGGAGGAGGCAGGGCCACATACACCCCAATCCCAGCTTAAGCAAAAGGCACAAGTATCTGTTGACGTTGGTCGTCGTAGACAGGAGGGACATGGGCTAGAGCGTCGACGGAAACAGATGCACCATGTGCCTTAGCCCATTGCAGCTCCCAAGCCTCGCACTCAGGTTTGGTTTAGGCCTCTATTTATAGGATCGACATACGGCAGCCAGCCTTTGTATTATGAGGCTAGTCAGCAGGGGGACATGGGGTCTGAGGGATTCAGTACGCAAAGTCATATGCCTCCACCGGCTGACTCCCAGACCCAGCCTGAATATTACGCTACTGCAATGGCAATGGCATCAGCGGACGTTGGGAGCAGTAGTGACGTAACTCCTGCGGAGTGGATTGGTGCCGATATTGACGACATGCTCACCCAGCTTGATTATTCTCCAGCAGGTTGCGCGGGTTGGCCATCAAATGTACCATATGCCACCCCAGCTATTGATCATCCCCGACGGTCATCTCCAGAGCAGGCCACTCCATGTCCACCTCCCTATATGGACCCTTCTCAGCCAGACCCTTCTCAGCCACAACGTAGACGGAGGATACCTGATCGTCAAGCACACCATTATCAGTGGCCACCAAAGTCTTAGCTTTTGCTCCATTTATGTTTTTTTTTTTTTGGTTTGTAATGGACTTTATTTCTTAAGTTACATTAGTTTCGAACAATTTTTATAACAGTTATATTTTATTTTGGTTATTTTAATTTTTATAACAGTTAATAAAATGAAAATAACGGAACGGACAATTGAAATAACAATAACAATTGAAAATAACCAAACTTAATAAAATGAAAATAACAACAAAAATTGAAATACGAAAATAACCAAACTTATCATAGTTTCAAAGTTGTTGTGCAGCGGACATGTCTTCTTCCATTTGAATAACTGGTTTGTTAAAAATAGCTAAAATCTGTACTGGACAAAAACGTTTCCAGTAGTTGGATTTTGCTAACATCTTTAACACGTCTTCATCGCTTATCAACTCTTTTATGTGACATTCGATTGTGTAGCCTGAATATTTTGCATGAGCTGGCTGTCGAAAAAACAATTTTCTTACCACTTGTGAGTTGTGAATTCCATAAGGGGGAACCCCAACATACGCAACTTACTTGATGACATCCTTCAGTGTTTCAATGTTGCATCCTGAAGGAATTTCAAATCTTATTGGATTTGTTCCAGTAAATGAGTAACCCACAAAATCGGCTTGTCGTGGTATGTTCCACTTGCCGTTGTAATATAGCATTGCATCATGTGTGGGAACGATGGTGGATCGAAGTAGGTTGAGTATACCATCAGGTGTTCTGTTGATGGTACATAATATTTCTATAGGGCCAACAGTCGACATTTGCTCATTGCACTTTAACATTGTGCAAACATCATCATCATTTGTGAGTTTCAGAGAATGAAAAAAAATATTCCTGACCTGCATGTAGGGATGGCTGTCAGTAGTAGATTTCATCAACAAATTGGTCATTGGTTAACAGAAGGCGTTGTGCATCCTACTCTTGAGTGTCTTAAAAGAATACTCATTTGGGACTCACATTGGTATTGGAGTAGGGCATTGAAAAGAAATACCTATTTGGTTGTGTTTGATTGATCAATTTGGAAAAATGAATGCTAATTTGGAGTTAGCGATCGTCTGGCTGCTTGTTTCTCTTAAGAATGCCATAGTATTGAGATTGAATTTCGTTTGCGGAGGTATGTTGTGTGGGAGTTTGTGGCTTATAAAGGGGTCAATCACGCCCAAATTTAGGCGTGACACCTCCCCTCTGTCACGCCTAAATTGGGTGTGTTCAGTCACGCCCTACTTAGGCGTCATTCACTCCCCATAAGCGTAAATACTTTCAAAACAGCCCCAAATTTATATCACAATTTTATTTATGAGTCCCATTTTCGTCCACTTAATTTCTTATTTAGTTTTCCATTTTCAAAACATGATCTTCGTTTGTGTAATCACATGCAAAACATGATGCGTAATATCACCTCTTTCAACCAAATACAAGGGTAATACAACATATTTATAAATGAAATACATCAACATAACATTAATTAAAAAAACATAATTACAAAATCATGAAGTACCACCACGAGTAGGACAACCTCTCTGATTATGTCCAACTTGCTTGCAAATGCTGCATTTAACGCGTCTTTGAGTTGTTACGACTTCGTTCATCTCGTTACGTATTCTGGTGGACCTTGGACGATCCTTTGCATGCAACATTGACCTGTCAGGTATGACAACTGGATCTTCACTCAGTGGAATAGCACGTTCATTACCAATTGGTTGCCATGGCAATGAGTACACCTGCACCAAATTACTTACCAAGAAGACATCATTCACATACTAATAAGGATTTTGGCGAACATGTAAAGCAGCAGCTGCGGCATGACTACATGTGTATTTGAAGGCCTTAAACTTGCCACACTGACAAAAATGCTCTGCAAGGTTTACTGAATATGACCTATCCCAACCCTCGTCCACCTCAAATAATGTTTTCTTAAGGCTATATGTGCGTACATTGTGGCCTGTAGCAAGGGACTGATCATGCCTCAAAGCATCAACCATATTTTTGCAATGTCATTGTGAATGGCAAGTTGTGAAGCAGTCGCCTGACCCTGCATACAAAATAATGAACCAATCGGGTGTACGTGTGCTTCACAAGAGCAGTGATAGGCATGTTCCTTGCTCCCGTGAACACCTTGTTCACTGATTCAGACAAGTTTGTTGTCATATGGCCTTATCTTCTCCCCTCTACATCATATGCACGTGTCCACTTTTCCTTAGGGATGTTATCAATCCATTCTACAACCTCAGGACTGTATCACGAAATCGTGCAAACGCTATGTCAAAATCAACCATAGAGGGAGTATAACCTGCAAAATTATAATACCATTAACACTATTCCATCTACAGATTTGTGTCAGGTTAATATATTACAAATAGTTGTTAACATACCTAAATTCATGAGAGTCTTCTTCAATTTTGCATTCCTGAACCTTTGATTAAAATTACTAGCAATATGACGAAGGTAAAACATGTGATGCACATAAGATGGTTGCCAACCAGCATAATCCTCCACAGTAGATATTATGCTACGGTGTCGATCTGAAATGAGACATATATTTTGCATTTGGGTAACGTGAAAGCAAATGTTAGCAAGGAAGTATTCCTAGGCTTCCAACGTTTCCCCCTCAACAATGGCAAATGCCAATGGCAGGCATTCATTATTTCCATCCTGACTCGTGGCAATCAATAATTTTCCTTTATACTTGCCATATAAATGAGTCCCATCAATTTGAATGATGGGTTTGCAAAATTTAAAAGCCTCGCAACACTGTCTAAAAGTCCAAAAAATCTGATGAAACACACGTTTTGCCCATATCAGTCGATGTGCCACAAAATAAGCATTTGTTTGAATATTAAAAAAGAACCTGGTGAAAAACAAAGCATGTAGTTGCACCACTTAGGCAAAAATGCATAAGATTATTCCCAATCCCCATAAATCATTGCCATTGCTTTCTACTTCGCATACCGGGCCTTTCGATATGAAACTTTAAATCCATACGTATTATTGATCCTCTCCTGAACCAATGCAATTGACACAAACGGTTCCTCCTTAATCATTCCTAACAATAAAATTGTAACATTGACATTAACAACATACCTTAAAAAACAATATTTTTCATATAGAGAAAATTTAATAAAAACATACCTACTATAAATAAAGCAATAACATCAACATCAAATTGTCTGTGACCCTATGTGATATGGTCATTCAGGCAATTGTGTTTTCCACCCCATTTTGAAACAAGTCACTTTTCACGGTACGTTGGTTTAATTACCCTAACCCTCCAAGGGCAACCCTCGTTATGAGCAACACACCTCATGCTAAACTTGTTAGACTTGCTCTCAACCACAAATGCTTCTTGATGCTCCCTCATGAGGTTCCGCTTAATTGCAATTTGTGCGTCCTTTTTGGATGTAAATTCATGTTTAACAAACAAATCATCCCCTAATTGCCAAGGACCTTGCACTGAACCCGAACCCAAAGCAGAACCAGTAAAAGATTCTTCTTCTCTTGGATGATTCCAATCAATATATGTGTAATGTGGAATCCTATCCCAAAAAGGAATGACCTCACCACCTAAACATATGAAGCAAATAAAATACTATAACATACAAATATACATATATGACTACATTTTCATTGATTTCAGACATCTAACATACCTTCAACAAGTTAAGTAGATCCAACGTCCGCATGATGACGGATTTGAGATGACCCCACATCAGTATCTTGTTGGAATTCAGTCGCATGCACACCATCATCCTCATCATTATCCGACGCACTAGCATCCTCCTTAAGAAGACAATCTTCCATTATGATATTTTCATCATCGTCATCCATAACCCAAGTTGGGTCATGTTCATCTTCCTCAGACACGTTTACACCTGGAGCAGAATATGATGATGCATTATGTGCAACTAACCTAATGAGTAAAACAACATCCTCTGTTGCGGTAAAATCCACGTACAACTCTAAAAAAACTTTCCTTGATTGGTTGAAAAATTCTTCCATTACCATTTCTATGTCTTCATCATCTAGTATTTAAAACCCCATGAATTATTCATGTTGTCATAATCTTGTCGTCAGCAAAGTGATACATTGGTTGTCTTTCAAACCTAATTTTTGGCGTATCTTCTCATGCAATTCACCCACTATTAAGTTTTGATTGATATGTGTCGGCCTTTTCTCCCCTTCAAAAACAACACCTTGTCGCCCTTCGACTTTCCTTCCGTTAAAAAATAACACAACACAAGCACACTCACTATTTGAACTCATATTTTGACGTCAACAAAAAAAAAGTTTAAATATCAATAAACAATACAATAGTACGAGATTTAGAAGATAAGTTGTGAAGAAATGGGTCAGGAAGGGTGGTTTAAATAGAAATGGGCTAGTCAAACACGTCTATTTTAGGCGTGTTTCAGACAGTAACACACCTAAATTAGGCGTGTTTGACAGCCCCATTTTGGTAAATATTTTCGAAACAACACCAAATTTGTAATTATTTATAAAAAAAAGCATTATTTTTTTGCTTTTTCCTGTTATTATTTTTTTCTCATATTTTATAAATAAAATTATAAAAAATGAAATATAAGATTGATTTGATAATTAAAAAGAAATACTTAAATGTGAAGGAAAAAAAAAGAAATAGAAAATTCATAAATTCAATTTTTTTATGTTATTTAAACAAAATTAATAAATTAACGTTTATTGGAAGAAAAAAAGAATAAGTTTAAGTATAAAAATTATAGTTTAATTATTATTTTGATCTTTAAAATTGTCTCTACTTTCTATACAAAAAAAATGGTTAGTTTTAATTTTTACACACGAATTAAGTTTTAATCTCTGTTGTTAATACCATTACTAATGTGACTTATTAATGTGGCTGTTGTCACTAAAGGTGTCAGTTTATTTGGTCAAATATTATTAATTAGATTAACAATTTTAATTGTTCTACATAGTTCTTACTTGATTACATACATGTTTGGATGAGAATTGTTAAAATTGATTTTGAAAAATTAATTTTGATTAAATTGATTTTAGAGTGATGTAATTTATGTTTAGATGTTTTTATATAAAGTAAAGTTAGGAGTTAAACTCAACACAAAATTTTGGATTCAATGAAAACACTACGTAAAGTTATTTCAACTCAACCAATTCTGAACTTTTATTTAATATAAAATCAAACATATAAAAATATATCTAAAATGAATTTTAAATTTAGAATAATTTTACAAGATTAACTCAAATGTGCACGGATGTCAAATCTTCTTTCTTAAAGTTATTGGCTAATTATAATCATACAACATCTTGGTCTTTACTTAATGCCTTATTATCATCTTATATTCGTTACGACATTTGAAAAATATATATTAGTCATTGCAAGATCAAGATGTATCTTATTATCTTAGGAGTTAGGATCGAAAACTTGATTCATATCTCCTGATAAGAACCTCTTGATTTCAGCTATTGTAGATATGATTTATGTACTAACTCTATGAATATGTTTGTTAGACTTTAATGTTTTTTTTCAATCATGGTTTTGATACGAAAGTATTGACAATTTTTTGTTGGAGATCGTGAGTGTACATAAGGTAAATATTTCTCTTCTAACAAAATTTATTTCAAATTTAAGAACTAAATAGAATTCGAACACTGAACCATTTAATTAGGAGATATTTTAATAAGCGAGAATTGTCAAAATATGTATTTAAATGGACATAATTTATGTAATTACAAAATTTTAAATCTATATATATATATATATACATATATTATAATTCTATAGTGTAATTAAAGCTTATCAATAATAAATTTCATAATCTTTGTGGTTTTAGAAATGACTAGATCAAGTAAAAAAATGGTCTTATCAAAGTTCCCTAACAATCTTTGGTACCTATCATTAAATTTATGGCATTATATAATATTAAGTAAGAAGTAACCAAGTAATTTGACATAAGTGGTCAATGTAAACATAAATCTATAATTTTTGTTTAAAACAATCATATTAAGAACATGAACAAAACTTTAGAATTCATGAGTTTCACATGAATTTATCATGTAAACATAATCTATAATTTCTGTTCAAAACAATCACATTAAGAACATAAACAGGATCTTTAGAATTCATGAGTTTCACATAAACATGCCTTTGTCCATGATTGAGGAAGATCTTTTATGATAGAATGATTTCTTAGAGTCTTGACCCTTTATGTTCTTGTATCTTCTTTTGATAGTGATATGATACAACTCTCATGGACAGACAATGACTGTATTCAGTTTTCTAGATCCCTATTTATTAGAAATTGAACCACTACGCTTATGATAATTGCACCTATCAACACTTAAGATAACTGCACCTATCAACAGTTATCCTTTTAATAACTTCCCTTTGTAGACAATTACCCTTATGTCCTTTATTCATTAAATCAAATAACATTTATTTAAATGAGCCATAATGATAAATCTTACATTCTCCTACTTGGCTCATGTCACAAATTTCATTTCATGATTTAATGAACAATTATAATGTGCATACATAGGGCTTAAGTTTTCATACATTGACATCATCATAAATCATGATCAGAAATAAAACCAATAAGAGTCATGGTGGTTCTATGCTATCAAACTGACATAGTTCCTTCCATGTACCACTTTATTAGTTCTTCTTCCTAATATGATACTTTAATGGAAGTTTGCATCATAATGTCCCACAATAATACTATTATGTCTTCATTAGGGACAAATCTTGTTTTTCAAAATAATCCTTCATACATGCATGTATCATAAATTTGAAAACAGGATAATTTTCAGAAACATAAACATCATTGAATTCAGAGTGTCAATAGTCAATAATTACAATAATGATCAACATTCATTAGCTGACATAATGTCTGTAACACCCCGTGTGCACCCGGTGTATTATCATTATGATTATATCAGATTAGCGCTTAATCACTTAATTAAAACATGTTTAGCGGAAGCATAAAACCAAAACCATATTTCTTGATTACATTATGTATGGAATATCAAACAATCCATCACAAGGCATAAGACAAGCCCCTGCTTAACTAGATCATACAACCAAACAATAGGCAGATAGCATAAATATCTTAAAGATATAAACAAGAGGAAGCATAAACATTACATAACAGAACTGGTTATGTACAAATATACACTGTCTGACACTCGAAGTGTCTATACAAAAGAATAAGCGTCCAAGCGCTTTCTAATCCCTAGGATCCTTCCTCACCAGAGGGCACACATAACATGTACAAAATACAACTCAAAATGCCACATGTGCACACACATGTCTTCCCTCTACAGGGCACAAAACACCACAAAAGTTGAGTCGAGCTCCAAGCTCTCCGCTGTTGCCTCTCAGACTAGCAGGTACCGTCTCTATTGGGGCCTCCCGCCCTGAGACCGCTCCTCTCTACCAGAAGCATCACCTGAAAGAACATAAGCCCCACACGGGGTGAGATAAACATCTCAATAAGCTCAGGGTCCTTGGAGGCATCTCCTCCACCCTGGCTCACTCATCATGACACAAGTCATCAAGGTATCACAACCAACTGGGCCTCCCGGCCCTCATAACAATACAATCAATGTATCTAGCTCTATGCACGACGGACCAAGTCAATGCCGACCTCAGTGTGAAACCGGAATTCACACCCGTGCCATCCCATCAAGAGCTACCCCTTACGCATGGACGCACGTATATGGTACCTCCGAGAATAGGCAATCAACCGCGACGGGACACACCTATCTCTTGGTCTTAGGGGATCATCATCACCCCGGGATCCAATCAACCATGAGCAAACCAAACTAGGAGGTGCGCTCTACTCCTAGGGAGGTCCATATATATATAACTGGCCAGAAGATCTAAATAACAGGCTTCATACATGTCTCAAGCACAGATACAAGCATATATCATCATGAGTATGCAACAACCAATAATGCATGTATCATGAATGTAACCACTACTCCCTCGGAGTATGGTGGAGCACAAGCAAGTAGGAAACATTCCCAAGGGACCAAGAACTTACCTGGCAAAGCCGAGCTCTGTGGTTCTTCCCTTGCTCTGTGGCCCACGCCACTGACACCCGCGATGTCACGCCCTAAACAAGGCACATAAGCATACATCAATCTTCCACATAGCCATACAAGGCATAAAGCATAAAGTACGATTCTCAACCGCCTCAGATAAAAGGAACCACAATCCTTTCCAAGACCACAAAATCGTCTATCTTAAGGTTCAACAAGGCTTATAACTCACAAGCCAACTCATAGACCATCGATGGTCTATCTCATGCCCATACGTCACTTGAGTCATCACAAGACTCAGTGCAAGCCAACATCAAGAGCTCAAAGCTCAACACAAGCCCAAGGCTCAATGGCTCACACATGGCTTGAACGGCTCTTTCACACACAAGGCACCATTCCACTAGCCTCCCGAGGCAAACAAAGCCACAAACCAAGGCTCTTGCATGTCAAAACATGGCCAAGCAACTCAGCCCATCTACTATCATGCATCACAAAGAGCCAAGAAACAAAGTTCACCAAACTCGCATTTGAGAGCTAATCCTACATCCTCACAACATTCTAAACACATGTTCCAAAGGACCCAAATCTAAAACTAGCTCTATCACAAGAAGGTCACTATTCATCCAAAACCCCAACTCATAAATCAAGCGGAGTTTCTTGAGTTTCTTACCTCAAAGATGGCAAAGAAGGCCCAAGGACGACTTCCCCTAGCTCGGGCACTCACGAATCGTCGTCGTTCCTCGCCGAACTCGAGTTCCACGAACTTCCCTTGAGAAAGGGATTCTCACAATGAGTGGGTTCTAAGGGGAATGAGGAAGGATTTAAGCTCCACAAGTGATTCCCATCATGAATGGTGTTTACGGAAGTGTTTTTGGTGAACTATAGCGAAGGAATGAAGCTTGGAGCTTCAACAATGGAGGTGGGGTGCTGGAGGAAGGAGAAAACCAAGTTTTCCTTCTGAAAATCACGACCCAGCCTTTTTATAGTGGTCTTGTCAAAGCTGCCGCGCTGATCACACCACTCTAGCGCTGATCGCGCCAGCTGCAAGGGACCATGGCGCCAGTCGCGCCAACCCCGCGCCCAGAGCACCAACCTCCAGAGAGTCTGGCGCCAAGAGAGCCACCTCCCGCGCCAGGAGCGCCAACATCTAGGGACTATGGCGCCAACCGTGCCACCACGGTGCCAACCGCGCCCGCTGCAGATCCTCTGGGCTGTCCCATGCCACTCGCCAACCTGGCACCCCAGGCGTCAACCACCAGGACCTTTGACGCTGGGAGCGCCACTCCCACGCCAAGAGCGTGGCACTCCAGAGACTGTGGCGCCAAGAGTGCCAACCTGGCACCAGGAGCGCCACACCTCAGAACCATGGCGCTGATCGCGCCACCCTGGCGCAAAGAGCGCCACAGTTATGCAAAAGGATTTTGCAGAAGAATTCTGCAGAATCCAGCGTTGTTCACGCCCAAAACTCGCACCGTACGCGCTGGGACTCAGGGTTATTACATTCAACCCCCCTTTTTAGGACTTTTGTTCTCAAAACCAAGGATCATACCTGTCAAGCAACTCGGGGTACAGCTGCAACAGCTCCTGTTCCCGCTCACAAGTCGCCTCCTCAGGTGTTCTTCCTTCCCATTGCACCTTGACTATGGGAATGGTCTTGCTCCGGATGCGCTTCTCTGTCCTATCCAGAATCTTCATAGGTCGTGTAGGACTGGTCAGATTCTCTCTAATCTGAACTGTGTCGGGCTCTACCACGTGTAAGGGATCCGCCACATACTTCCTCAGCTGAGACACGTGGAACACATCATGCAGCCCTGCCAACTGGGGAGGTAAAGCTAGCCTATACGCCACTGGCCCTACTCTCTGAAGAATCTGATAGGGGCCAATGAACCTAGGACTCAGCTTCCTTACTCCCAAGGCCCGTCCTACACCCGTGACCAGACACAATCTCATAAACACATGATCACCCTCTTCAAACTGCAGAGGTCTGTGTCTATGATCATAGTAGCTCTTTTGACGACTCTGAGCCTTCACCAACTTATCTCGGATCATCCGAATCTGCTCAGAAGTCTTTTGAACCATCTCAGGTCCAAGGAGCTGCTTCTCACCTACCTCCGTCCAACATATGGGAGTCCTACACCGCCGGCCATACAAGGCCTCATAGGAGGCCATGCCCAAACTAGCATGGAAGCTGTTGTTGTAGGAAAACTCCACCAGAGGCAAGTACTTATCCCAGCAAGTGCCCTGCTCCATGGCACAAGCCCTCAACATATCCTCCAGAGTTTGGATGGTCCTCTCGGTTTGACCATCTGTCTTAGGATAGTAGGTTGTGCTAAGCCTCGGCTGGGTCCCAAAAGCTTTCTGAAGTGCACCCCAGAACCTAGAGGTGAATTTCGGATCCCTATCACTGATAATACTGTCAGGGACACCATGCAACCTCACTATCTCCCTGACATACAACTAGGCCAACTTCTCCGCTGTGTAGTCAGTCTTCACAGGCAAGAAATGAGCAGACTTGGTCAGCCTATCCACAATCACCCAGATGGAGTCACATCCAGCCTGAGTTCTCGGTAACCCCACTACAAAGTCCATGGAAATGCTATCCCATTTCCATTCGGGGACTTGTAAAGGCTGCAACAAACCAGAAGGCCTCTGATGCTCAATCTTTACCTTCTGACACACCAGACACTTAGCCACATACTCGGCTATGTCTTTCTTCATCCCCGGGCCCCAAAAATTCCTCTTTAAGTCCTGATACATCTTAGTGGCACCTGGATGGATACTGAACTGGCCCTTGTGAGCCTCAGATAGGACGACGCCCACCAACTCGCCCTTAGGCACCACAATACGATCTTGGTACAACACCAAGTCGTAATCCTCCCAGGAAACATCCTGTTGGCCAATCATGGCCCTCACAGCCTCATCTTGTTTTTGTGCCTCTCTAATCCTCTGAATCAGATCATTAGATACCTTGGTCCTGCTCAGCTCAAGACCATGAGCACCTTCGATTACATTCAGGTGCATGTCTCTACTCAACCAACTTACAATCAGAGATCATCATGCAGGCGGCACTCACATGTTTCCTGCTCAAGGCGTCAGCCACAACATTTGCCTTGCCAGGATGCTATCTCAACTCAAAATCATAGTCTTTGAGGAACTCCATCCACCGCCTCTATCTCATATTCAACTCTTTCTGATCAAAGAGGTATTTAAGACTCTTGTGGTCACTAAACACCACCAGCTTAGCACCATACAGGTAGTGCCTCCACATCTTTAAAGCAAACACCACGACTGCAAGCTCTAAATCATGGGTAGGATAAGACTCCTCATGAGGCTTCAGTTGCCTGGAAGCATAGGCAACAGTCTTCTTATCCTGCATCAATACACATCCAAGCCCCCGCTTGGAAGCATCACAGTACACCTCAAAGCTTCCCTCAGGGTCAGGAAGGGTCAACACTGGAGCTGTAGTCAACCGTTCCTTCAACTCCTGAAAGCATTGCTCGCACTCATGGGTCCAAACAAACAGAACTGCCTTCCGAGTGAGTCAAGTCAAAGGTATCACTATCTGGGAGAACCCCTGAATAAATCTCCGGTAGTATTCGGCCAAGCCAAGGAAACTCCGAACCTCAGATACGTCCTTGGGTCTCTCCCAAGACATCACCGCTTCTATCTTACTAGGATCAACTAATACCCCAGCTGCTGAGATCACATGACCAAGGAACTTCACCTCAGATAACCAAAACTCGCACTTAACCAACTTGGCGTACAACTAATCATTCCTCAAGGTTTGAAGAACAATCTTGAGATGCTCGGCATGCTCCGTCTCCGTTCGGGAGTAGATCAGAATGTCATCTATAAATACCACCACAAACTGATCCAAGAAAGGTCTGAATACCCTGTTCATATAGTCCATGAACACTGCAGGGGCATTCGTCAGACCAAAGGGGATGACCTGATACTCAAAGTGACCATTGTAACGCCCCGTAAAACACCAGGGTCATTAACCTGCCTTAATCACTATCATTAACTATAATCATCAGAGTTTAAGCAGTTTGGAAGCATAACACAAGAGAGACGTTATCAAATGTCACTAACATAGTCATTTACACTATAATATGGTGAATATACATAAAGTCTATGTTTAAGTACAAAACTGTACATACATCTCCCCTCAGGGTACAAAAATAAAACCAAAGGCAGTATACAAAACATCAGAGCCACAAGCTCATGTCATCTAGGCCTAAGGTTTACAAATAACAGCTATCTCTGCATAGGCTTCTTGCCTTGAGATCTATCTGCTCCTCCTGAGGAATCACCTGCAAGAATATAAGTCCCACAAAAGGGGTGAGATATAAAATCCCAGTAAACTCAGGGCCCTTGAAGGTATTTCCTTCCCCTGGTTCACTTCCAAACATATACATAGAAATAGTATATCTAAAACAGTCATTCTCAGATTTAATACCAGAACATTATTCAGACAAACATCAAGCAGCCAGAAATCTCAATTCACATCCACCTGTCAATAATCAAGTGCCCCAAGCACAGCCTACAACCGTTCATAGCATAAATCACTAACCTGTAGAGGCTACATCTAGGTATATAGGAACATCTCCACTTAGGAGGCTACATCTATATACTAGGAACATCTTATGCCAGGATCTCAACAATCTATATGAGGCTACATCTGTATATATAGAAACATCTCCACTTTAGGAGGCTACATCTATATAGCAGGAACATCTCATAATCTATCTCAACACAATTGCCTGAGGAGGCTACATCTGTATATATAGGAACATCTCCATTCGGGAGGCTACATCTATATCACAGGAACATCTCACAATAGGTCTTACTCAATCTCATGTCATCTATCCTACTACTATAGGATTCAATTCATTCACAGAATTCACATTCTTCTAATAGTCCATCATGCATCTCATAATTTCACATTTCATTCCACGCATCTCAAATCAACACCAACTGTTCCCCCATCACAGGGTTCAAATCACATTTCAAGCATCTCATTCCCATACAAATCAATTCAACAATCAATCACACAATATACAATTTCCACATATATGTATTTGCTCACATCAGAACCATCACTCCTTCTGGAGCATGGTGGAACACAGTAAGGACATACACACAAGAACCAAGAGCTTACCTTCTCTTGACAAAACACCGGCTCCCCCGATCTCGTGGTCGCCACCACCCGAACTATCAAGCTCACGTCCTACATAAGAGTAGATACATAACGTATCAAAAACGGTCCTAAGCCGTTAAAACGAAAGGAAACTATAATCCTTTCCACGTAACACATAACTAATCACTTCATAAGTGATTCTCAGACCCTCAACAGGATCCTTCTCAGCCTATTCAAGGCTCTAGGGCCTCTCCTAAGACTCTGATCAGGCTAATATAAAGCATATCCCTGCTTTATCCAGATCAACTTCAAGCTTTTCATTATAACCTCAACAGGTGAACTATAGCGAAGGAATGAAGCTTGGAGCTTCAACAATGGAGGTGGGGTGCCGGAGGAAGGAGAAAACCAAGTTTTCCTTCTGAAAATCGCGACCCAGCCTTTTTATAGTGGTCCTGTCAGAGCTGTCGTGCTGATCGCACCACTCTAGCGCTAATCGCGCCAGCTGCAAGGGACCATGGCGCCAGCCGCGCCAACCCCGCGCCCAGAGCGCCAACCTCCAGAGAGTCTGGCGCCAAGAGAGCCACCTCCCACGATAGGAGAGCCAACATCCAGGGACTATGGCGCCAACCGCGCCACCACGGCGCCAACCACACCCGCTGCAGATCCTCTGGGCTGTCCCACGCCACTCGCGCCAACCTAGCGCCCCAAGCGTCAACCACCAGGACCTTTAGCGCTGGGAGCGCCACTCCCGCGCCTAGAGCACAGCACGCCAGAGACTGTGGCGCCAAGAGCGCCAACCTGGCGCCAGGAGCGCCACACCTCAGAACCATGGCGCTGATCGCGCCACCCTGGCGCCAAGAGCGCCACAGTTATGTAGAAGAATTCTGCAGAACAACGCTGTTCGCGCCCAAAACTCGCGTCGTACGCGCTGGGACTCAGGGTTATTACAATGTCCATACTACATACATGTCCAATAAATGTCTTGGGCGGTAATCCCTTCGTCAAGGGATCAGCTATCATAAAATTCGTGCTAACATGCTCTATAGACACTCTACATTTCTGAACCTCTTCTTTAACGGCAAAGTATTTAAATTCCATATGCTTAGCACCTTTTGATTACTTGTCATTTTTAGAAAAGAAGACAACTGTTGAATTATCACAATAAATTTTCAGCGGTCTATCAATATTGTCGACCAATTCAAGCCCTAAAGTAAAGTTTCGCAGCCATTTAGCCTAAACCATAGCTTTAAAGCATGTTACAAATTCAGTTTCCATAGTGGATGCAACAATTACAGACTGCTTAACACTTTTCCATGATATAGCTCCTCCAGCTAAAATATAAGATAATCATAAGTAGATTTTCTTGTATCTACACATCTTGCAAAATCTGAGTCTGTGTATCCAATCACTTCAAGGTTACTAGACCTCCTATAAGTAAGCATGTGATCTTTAGTGCCTTGCAAATATCTCAGAACTTTCTTTGCAGCTTTCCAATGATCCATACCAGGATTACTCTGGTATCTTCCCAACATTCCAACTACAAAGCTAATATCTGGATTCGTACAAGTCTGAGCATACATTAGGCTCCCAAGTGATGCACATGGAATTGCTTCAATTTCCTTTCATTCCAATTCATTCTTAGGACATTGCATGAGACTAAACTTGTCTCCTTTCTGAATTGGTACTGGAGACGATGAGCAGTTTTGCATTCTAAATCTCTCTAAAACTTTATTAATATATGTTTTTTGAGACAAATCCAACAATCCTTGTGATCTATCACGAAATATTTCTATCCCAATCACATAGGATGCCTCACCCATATCTTTCATTTCAAAGTTAATAGAGAGAAACTTCATAGTCTCATTTAAAAAACTAAGATCATTAGTTGCAAGCAAGATATCATCAATATACAGAATCAGTAATATAAACTTACTCCATTGACCTTCAGATTTATACACTGATCAATAATGTTTTCTTTAAATCCAAAGGAAACATCAGTATCATTGAACTTAAGGTACCATTGTCTTGAAGCTTGTTTAAGTTCGTATTTTTATTTCTTAAGTTTGCACACCATGTGCTCTTTTCCCTTTTCTATGAACCCCATTGGTTGGTCCTTGTACACATCTTCCTCTAAATTCCCATTTAGAAAGGCGGTTTTCACATCCATCTGGTGTAACTCCAGATCATAATGAGCCATCAATGCCATAATGATTCTTAGAGAATCCTTTCTTGAAACTGGTGAAAAGGTTTCTTTATAGTCAATGCCATCTTTTTTAGTGAACCCCTTTGCAACTAGTCTAACCTTGTACCATTCTAAGTTACCATGAGAGTCACGTTTGGTCTTAAAAACTCATTTACATCCAACTCTCTTACACCTTCTGGTAACTTAACAAGATCTCAAACCTCATTTTGTTCCATAGATTTCAACTCATCTTTCATGGCATCTAACCACTTGTCACCATCTTCACTATTCACGACTTGTGAAAACGTCACTAGATCATCTTTTATACCCAAGTCAAATTCAGACTCTTGTAGATATACCATATAATCATTAGAAATAGCATATCTCCTTTACCTTTGAGATCTTCTTAATGCTATTTGTGTGGTTCTTTTACAATGGGTTCATTCGGTTCATTGGCAATAGTTTCATCATGAGCAATGGGATCATTCATTTGTTGTTCTTCATTATTATTAATCGATTCAATAACATGAGGAACAACAACTTTACTGGAGCTAAAAGTCAAAGGAACTTGTACTCTCACTTCTTGAATTGTCACTTTACGTGGTGTTTCACTCCCGCTAACTTCACCATCTTCAGTGAACCTAGCATTTCCAGTTTCTATAATCCTTGTAGTATAATTAGGATAGTAAAATCTATACTCTTTTGACTTTTCTGAATAATTAATGAAATAATCACTGATTAATCTTGTATACAAAAGGAGTCTTTGAAACTTCTTTACTAGGAACCTTATTTAATACATACATGGCAATCTTTAGAGATAAGTCCACAATGAAATGGGTAAAGAAGAATTACTTAACATACTTCTAACCATGTCCAACAAGGTTCTATTGCACATTTCTGATACATCATTCTGTTGTGGTGTACCTGGCATTGTGTATTGAGCACAAATACCACGCTTTTCTACGAATTTAGCAAATGGGCTCGGATGCTGGCTACTTTCATCATACCTTCCATAATACTCACCACCCTTATCAGACCTGACAATTTTCACCTTTCTGTCTAATTGCCTTTCAACTTCATTAATGTAAATCTCTAAAGCATTTATAGCTTGAGATTTATCATGTAGCAAATAGACATAACCATAACGTGAACAATCATCACTGAAGGGGATAAAATATTTCTCTTTATTGAAAGAGTTAATATCAAAAGGACCACAAACATCAGTGTGTATAATTTCAAGAAAATGAGTGTTTCCTATGGCTCATTTCTTTGTGTGTTTTGTTTTTTTGCTTTTGATACAATTCACACAAACATTCAAATCAGTAAAATCTAAATTCGGAAGGATTTCATTCTTTACCAATCTTTCAATTCTTTCTTTGGAAATGTGTCCCAAATGTTTATGCCACAAGTAAGCAGAACATTCATTAATTAAGGTATGTTTAGTACCAACATTATGATGTAGAGTCATAAGCATTTCAGCATAAAGATTATCAAGACATAATTTATATAATCCATCACATAAGGTACCATTTCCAATCAAATGATTGTGCTTGTACAAATTGAAACTACCACTACCAAATTTAAAATAGTATCTAGCTTTATTAAGTTTAGAAATAGAAACTAAATTCCTAGATATACTAAGTACATAAAGAGTTTCACATAAGTCCAAATGATTTCCAAGTATCAAAAGGTAAGTCCCAACAGCTTCCACTAGAACTTTTACTCTATTATCCATAGAGACAAACTTTTAATTTGGCCTTGTGGTTTGGGTCGTAAGGAATCCCTACAAAATATTAGAAACATGAGTTGTACATCCATAATTAATCCACCAAGTATTATACGGAACTTCAAAAGGTTTGATTCATAATATACATAATCACAAGACTTACCTTTTTTTCCAAACCAAGCCTTACGTTTCAGGAAATCCTTTTGTAAGTGCCCAGCCTTAACACAGAAATGACATACGTTTCCATTATGTTCCTTCTTGTGGATTTGAGAAGAGGAAGCCTGATTGATCTTTGACGGTCCTCTTCCCTTCTTCTCATGCTTCTTAACAATTTTCTTTTCACCTCCTTGATGTTTGACATAATTGATGAAATGAATTCCCTGGTTCTTAATCCTGTTTTCCTCTTGAACTAACATATTGTGCAATTCATGCACATTCCATTTGTCTTTCATGGTATTATAGTTCATTTGGAAAGGATCATACTCAGATGGTAATGAACTCAATATAAACTGCACCAGAAAATTTTTATCCATGTCCATTCCCAATGATTTCAGTCTTGTTGCAATATTTTTCATTTCAACAACATGCTCATACATAGTAAGTGAACCATCAATTTTCATGATGGTCAGTATACTCATGAGTGTCCCAGCAAGAGACTTGTCAGCAGTTTGGGAGCACTCTTCCACAAGTTTTATCATTTTTTAGCATTTTCAGTTTGTGGAAGAGTTGACTTAATGTTGATTGCAATGCTCATTTGCATGTACATCAAACTCAACCTATTGGATCTTTTCCAGTTCTTAAAATGAATCTTTTCATCCTCAGTGCTTGCATCAGTAATACTGTAGTAGCACTAGGTTTCTCTCCTCTAAGAGCCAAATCCAAATCCATTATCCCAAGGTAAAATTCAATTTGTTCTTTCCATTTAGAGAAGTTTATGAAAAACAAAGGAACACTTCAAACAACCAAGAGGGGGTGTGAATTGGTTGAAAACTTGTCCAATTAAAATATTACATCAGAGTTATAAACCACAGGATCTTTATCACATTTAAACCAAATTTCAAAGACAAAACAAATCTCAATATCAAAATCAATTTTCAATCAATCTTCCCTTTTTATGAGCAACAGAAAACAGAGTATTACAAATCTCAGCAATGATATTGATTCACAAACAAAGTAATACGAAATTGAACTGGAAGATTAGAGAGAACACACAGATTTTTATACTGGTTCACCTCAACCACTATGAGGCTACATCCAGTTCTCCAACTCAACACTAGAGAGGAGTTCCACTATTGCAATAAAATCTTTACAAGCAATATTACAAGTCTCTTTCCTTCAACCCTAGAAGAAATTCAGAAATCTAAAACCCTATTAGATTCTTAGAGACAAATCCTTCACCC
>PYAF01002124.1:33990-70699 GCA_007407185.1 Glycine tomentella
TCAACCACTATGAGGCTACATCCAGTTCTCCAACTCAACACTAGAGAGGAGTTCCACTATTGCAATAAAATCTTTACAAGCAATATTACAAGTCTCTTTCCTTCAACCCTAGAAGAAATTCAGAAATCTAAAACCCTATTAGATTCTTAGAGACAAATCCTTCACCCTGAGAACCCTACCCAGGTGAATCCTAGAGAAAATCTATCTCTTTGCTTGCAAGAAACTAATTACAATAGAAATTCTTTTACCAACTTACAAAGAAATTGTTCTACACAATCAAAAGCCAAGAAAAGATATCACCTGATAATCCATTGATGAACGAATATGAATGATTAACAGATGAGTATGCAGATTATCACCAAAGATATGTAGCTTTTCTTGTAACTTGATTGCAAGAAGAAAACTTCAGCTCATGATCAATATACCCACATGAATCTAATGAATTTTTTACGTGTTTCTCTATCACAGATGAATGTTCAGAATGTTTGTGAATGTTTACAACAATAATCTCTCAATCGCACACGAATTCTCTACACTTCTTTTTTAATTTTAGTCGCAGACTTCTATTTATAACTGTCAACTAACTGAAAATAATCGATTAATTACGCTCTAGTAATCGATTATTTATCATTTGTAATCGATTAAATCAAGATAGTAATCGATTAAAAAGCTTATGAAACGTTCAGAGTTCCAAGAACGAGTTATTTAATCGATTATTCCGATACGTAATCGATTAAGCCCGAGACACATGTTTTTCCAAATTATACAATGTAATCGATTAATGAAAAACCATAATCGATTAAAATGATTATGAGCTTTCCTGGATTTAGTCAAAGAACAATATAATCGATTATTCCGTGAAATAATCGATTAAGACAGTCAGCATACATTTTCTTGAGATGTATGTTAAAGCAAGTAATCGATTAAACTCTTTATGTAATCGATTAAGACCGAAAGCACCATTTTTCATAAAAATCCTGAATAATCGATTAAAACGATATGTAATCGATTACAATGATCATACTTTGTTTTCTAAAGAGCACGAAGAACAAAATAATCGATGTTCTACTTCTTGTAATCGATTATTTATTTGTTACTTAATTTTTCCAAAAACTTATTTTTCTAAGTGCCTTTTAAATCAATTTCTTTTACTTAATTATTTAATCCAATGATTTTAAGTGAATGAATGATGCATGACTCACACACACATGGATTATCAGATCATATACTTCCTTTTACATATGATCAAATTGATTCTTTAAGCTTCCCTTTAAGCATCTCCATTTGTGCATGTTTGAATGTCCAAAACCTTTGAGGCTTGATCTTCATTCTTGATACTTGACTTCACTAGAATCAACAGTTTAGTCCATTGAAAATTGCAATAGTTGAGAAAAGCGAATGTATAGCAACAGGTATTGCAAGGTATAAAAATTTGAAAAAAATTGATGCTTTGAATCATACATATCACATACTAACATAATTCACAGATTCATACATCATAAAATGCATACTAATGTTCACCTTTGTGGATCCATTAATACACAACATTCAGCTATAATGATGCTAATAAAAATTTTCATAATTTGACAATAATACATACACTAACTAGAATTACTTACAATCTTTGGATGTGTAAATAGAATTAGTCGTGTATTCATTATGCCAACATTCATGTTTATTTATTATGACGACAAATAACTAACCTTTGGATTGATCCTTAATTGCCCCATAATAATAAACTTCAACTCATCCATAAAATAATAATTTTAATACATTCATAGCATCACAATTATGGATGATTGAAATGAACATACAATTTAGAATTAAATCACTCATACAAATTTGGCTATTTTGGTAACTAACAAATTTACCATACTTTAATTCCAAGATACAAATATTTCATAAAATACAAAAATATGTTAAAATTATAAGATTTTAACAATATTCAGAAACATTCTAACATCATAATTAATTTTCATTGTCAAAAAATATACAATCATTCGATCACAACACATCAATGCATATACACTTTATCAAAATACAATTTTAAATATGTATTGGTACAATTTTTTTTTTTTTTTTGAATTAGGGAGTGCAACAAAATGATCGAACACTATTGTTTACTTTTCATCATGTATTTGTCTTGTAGTGATAGGAAACATAATTTGCATTTAATATATATATATATATGTTAAACCGAAAACACCATCAGGATTTTATCATGATATTCATTGGAACATAAGGTACACTAAGCGAGAAACAACAACTTCGTGGGATAATATAAGACTTCATCATATTATTCGATCAGTAATACTCGCAACAAGAAGAAAATTAAGATTCAAAATCTACTATACTACTTTATCATTGCATCAATCAAAATAAGTAATGGAAAATCACAAATTCTTAAACTTGTAACTCTGATACCACATGTAAACATAACTCTATCATTTCTATTTAAAACAATAACATTAAGAACATGAAAAGATCTTTATAATTCATGAGTTTTACATGAATTTATTATGTAAACATAAATCTATAATTTCTGTTTAAAGCAATTACATTAAGAACATGAATAAGATCTTCAGAATTTATGAGTTTTACATAAACATACATTTGTCCATGATTGCGAAAGATCTTTTATATTAGAATAATTTCTCATAGTCTTAACCCTTTATGTTCTCATATCTTCTTTTGATAGTGATATGATACAACTCTCATGTGCAGACAATAACGGTATATATCAGTTTTCTATTTACCTATTTATTAGAAACTGAATCACTACGCTTAAATAACTGCACCAGTTATCTTTTTAATAACTTTCCTTTGTAGCCAATTATGCTTATGTCCTTTATTCATTAAATCAAATAACATTTATTTAAATGAACCACAATGATAAATCTTATCGTTAATGTATGAAAATTAAGGTTAAATCTTTTTTATATTATTTAAGTTTAATCTTTAACAAAAATAATTACTTATCAGACTTTACTTAAAAATTGAGATAATAACTATACAACCTTTTTTTATAATTCTCATGATCATATAATATTAAAGCTTATCGACAGAATAGAATAAATTTCGGCAATCTTTTGTAGCTTTAGAAACGACTTGATCAAGTCAAAAAAAGTTCTTGTCAATGTTCACTAGTCTTTGGTACAACTATAGTCCAAGTCAACCCCGTTAGGATAAAAAATAAAAATGTTTCACCTGTCAACCCTATATATATGCATAACTAAATGATTATTTTATTTAAATACTAATAATTTAAAGCTTTTATTTATTCAAAAATAAATTAAATAGAAGGATGAAAGATCTTTCAAAAGAAGAAAAGAGGAATAGAATAAGGAACTCAAATGTGCAACACAAGAAATAAACTTATTATTATGGATAAAAAAAATCATGAAAGGAGGTAGCAGCTTATAGGTAAAAGAATGACGAAAGGAAGGGATAAAACTAGGCGAAAAACATATAAAGGTCAATACGGGTGCAATTGCAAAATAAGTTGCTAAAGAGTTAGTGTTTGATTTAAGTAATTGACATTTGCACAATCTATAATTAATGCATGCCTTGTGGTGAAAGAAATTTCTTTTGGATTTATTTTGGTAGATTATAAGTATTTTATGAGAGATAATTTTATTCGAATTAAATAAACGAGTAATAATAGTTACAGGAATTTTCACATCAAATATTAATGATAACTATTTTATATTTTAAATATTATATTAATCATTTAGTAGTTTGATGATTTTATACAAGTATACGTAATAATTTCTCTTTGCTTTCTTAAAAGAGTTATCTTTGCCGGAAGTATGGAACAATAATAAGCATACTTGTTAAATTTGATTTGGTTATTCACGAGGTCAATATAGTGTGTGAATAGATAAATGGTATAATCAGTGGGTTAATAATTGATTCGATTTTTTAAAAAAAAATTAAAAAAAAGTTATAAAACCGGTTAGGTCAAGTATGTCCAACCGAAATTCGATAACCTATCCAACCGGATTTGACCAAATCATCCCAAATTAATTACACAACCAGTTGAATAAAAGAACCCATCCGATTAGACCATTAAATCTTAGCTCAACTTGTCCGACTGGAACTGGCCAGACCGGTCGAATTTCAAAACACTTTATAAGGATGCATGTCTCACAGTCTCTCACCATGCTACTTGTACATCGTTGAAATGTCATTCTTACCTTAGTTCATAAGAAGTTGAAGGTTCGTAACGGTTATCCTAAGAAAAGTCCACGTGACCCAAGCAGTTGAATAAATGAAGACTAACCCTCAAAACTAATAATGATAACAATGTAAAATCAACATTATTTCAACTTTAATTTTATTTAGGAATGTCTAATCATATCATATAGTTGGAAGTAAAAAGGTGAACAATAATGAATTATCAGATTGCGTTGCAAACGCATTTTTTTTCTTGTCATCAACAATATTTTTCAACAATTTAAGACTAATTTATTTTCAAACATAAATATGGTTAAACTGAATTTTGTCTCTTCTAATAATTTTTTTTAAAAAGTTTAATCAAATTCTTAAAACTATATATAATTCTAAGGAGTTGACTGAATGAAGCAAGACAGGATCTTCCATCTAATAGATCATATATTTAAATTCTCGTTCGTGTTTCTTGAGAGAGATAAATGTAAATATCTCTTTATGTCTTGTTTGTTGTCATATATTTTTCTTACCTTAGACATAGACGTCATCTCCTTTTCCTAAATCTTTAAATCTACCAAAAAAAAAAATTTTAATGATAAGTTAAAAAAAATCTAATTATCTATTTATTATGCAGATTTTTTTTGTGAATTTTGAATTAGTGGGTCATTTTAGTTTAAACAAGTGGCAATACTTACGTAACAATTAGGGAGTTGATTATGATCACGCTACTACAAAAAGCATCTTTTATGACAGTGATACTATGTTGATTGATAAGGAACCGTCTTAGAAAGATACATGGTGACATTTTTGTAAATAAATACAATCAATTTAAGACGGTTTCTGTGAAACCGTCTTAAAAACTATCATTCTAAGACGATTTTTCATCTTAGAATCATTATGTAACTTTAATATTTGACTACGTTTTTTAAAAAACAGTCTTTGTATAACCGTTCAATTTTTAAAATTGCTTGTCTCCGTCCCTTCTCCCTCGAATCCGTAGCTTACCATAGATCAAATCTTATTCTTAATTGCATAGATCAAATCACATTCATTCTTATTGATTTCCATAGATCAAATCTCTTATCCTGATTGCTTTCCTTAATTATCAACAATTTCAGATCAACATTATCCAAATAGTATCCAACAGTTTCTTTTTTATCCAAGTCAGCTCTATTGCTAGAGACCAAATACGGAAATTGTAAGTTATTTTGACATCAAATGAGTGCCCCGTGCTACCTTTTATTGACATTAGCTACCTTTTTTAACCGCAGGTTATGTGAAATATGTGGTGAGGCTGCAAAAAATGTCTCAGGTGTTACTAGTAATGGATTTATGGAAGAGTGGAATGAAAGAAGGTTTAAAATGCGCGTCAGAGGTTACAAAATCATTATACATTTTGTTATTCAATTAAACAATAGTAGTTACAATATCTTCATATCTTGCATATTGTACGAGGATATGGTAGTATATATCTTGTTTTATAGACTTTTTTTTTACTATTGTAATTAGCATCATAAAATGTTAATAATAAGTATATTTTATCCTATGTATATTTTTTTTATCAGCTCCTATGTATATTGTTGTTAGTGAAACTTTGAGATTAATCTTGTTAATGAAATGATATTTATTTTTATATACTTTGTATGGTCTATTAAGATTGATCATATCATCGCGCGGTTATTATTATGTACGTGTAAAAAAAAATGAAAAAAATAAATATTAATAAAAACCGAAACTACGTCGGTTCTTAAACAACCGTCTTAGAAAGCTACATTTTAAGACGATTTTTACGTAACAACCGTCTTAGAAAAGAACTTTTTAAGACGGTTGTAGTGTAAGAACCGTCTTAGAATACGACTTTCTAAGACGGTTGTAATGTAAAAATCGTCTTAGAATTGGACTTTCTAAGACGGTTGTATTGTAGAAACTGTCTTAAAATAGGACTTTCTAAGACGGTCGACAACCGACGTAGAAAATGTTACTTTTTCAACGACACCCACAAAGACGACAATTGCGGAACCGACGTGGAAGGGCCTAAATAACCGACGTAAAAGGTCCTTTTTGTAGTAGTGTCAGTGAGTTGTTTTACCCAGTCCTTGCTTGTGGCTGCAAGCTTTGCTTTTTTTTTTCTCATTTGTTTTTTCTCGTGATGCATGAATGAACCATGAAAACGACAGTGCGGTTGCCGAATTGAGCCACCACATAAATTCTACACCAAAGACCTTTCAGTCAGCTCCAAATATTTGTGGAACATGAGTCATGACCAAGGTAAGAGAGGACACAACACAACCACCCCACCCTACATGCCCTTTTTTTTTCATTTTTTTCCATTGATAGTCTCACAATTGGCACAATTCAATAGCATGCTAAAAAGTTATTGTGTTTAATTCTTGTACATGTTAAAAGGTATAGTTGGAATAATAAGACAACTCCCTTCTCTCTCAAAATTTGTTTGTTAAAAAAAGACTTTTACATGCTTTCTTTTGCTTAAAAGAAAGCTCTTTTTTATCAAAAAGAAAAGAAAAGAGAAAACCCTTTTAAAAAGGAAACTATTTTATATTTAAATATAATTCGTATTTAGAAAGGATCACAGAAAAGGCCTAAATTTGTTTGAAAGAATTAGTGAAAATACATTTCCCAAATAGTATCATCATTATTCTTACAGTTTAAATTATAATATTACATAACTAATGCACATAAATAAAATTAAGAAATCTATTCAACTTCTGTAAATATCTTTACACTTCTAGATATAACACATTTAGCTTATTTTAGTATAAAAAAATATAATTTAAACATGTAAATCACAATTTTTAAATAACTTGTATATATTTTTTTTGTTAAGATTAATAATATTACTTGTCAACTTTTCTAAATGAGATCATGATTAAAAAGTAAAATATATTAAATATTATATTTCATTGAAATTATTTGTTTGATACTTTTTTCCTTCTTATAATTAATGTTAGTATGTCCATCACTAACATGTAACTACTAACTTTGTTGAATTTGTTGGTAATAAGCCTAACACTTAACCATAAGGATGAGGTTCCCAAACATACCAAGGAATAATTATTCCTATACAAAGATCAATAAAATTTACGGAAAAATTTTAGATGTAATAAAAGATAAAAAAAAAACAATTACAAAGATTTTTAGTTGCATCAATTATATAGCTGATTTTATATCTAATATTAGGATAAAGTGTGCACCCTTATATGATAGACTTAAAAAAGTCCCTCCAGATGGTTTGAAGAGATGACTAGAGCTATTAGAGATATTAAGCAAATAGCTAAGAGACTTCCATGTTTAGGAATACCAGATCCATCAGCCTTTTTAATTGTAGATATTAACGCATTTGATCTAGGATATGGTGGTGTCCTTAAATAGAAAATATCTCCCACTTCAAAAGAGTAGGTCATTAGATATCATTCTAATATCTGACATCCAGCCCAGAAAAAATATTCTACCATTAAAAAAGAAATGTTTTCAATAGTTTTATAATTACAAAAATTTCAAGATAATTTATTTAATAAAAAGTTTTTAATAAGGACTGACTGTAAAGAAGCTCCTTCCATTTTACAAAAAGATGTCAAAAATTGGGTTTCAAAACATATTTTTGCCCGTTGACAAGCATTACTTTCATGTTTTGATTTTGATATTGAGCATATTAAAGGAGAAAAGAATCTCCTTCTGGATTTTTTAACAAGAGAATTTTTATGGGATTCAGCATGACCTCAAAACCTAATACAAAGGCTATTAGAGATCAATATGGATCCTCACTGGGGACAAATAACAATGTAAAAACAATATTGCTGCTGGCTAATACTGGAAACTCCAGGTTACTTACCAACTCCAATATAAAACCCAATATTTTATCCCATACTGTTAAAGGATCCTCCTCTAATAGATATACTCCTTTATCATATATTAATACCCTTGTATCCAAGAGACTTTGATAAGCTTAACTCCAAAAGCCTCCCAAACACTTACCAAACTAATACCAAAGAAGATATTGACTATATCTCTAAACAAGAAGAGAGTCCAACAATAGTAGTTGAAAAATACCTAAAACTACCTCTTGTGGATTTAGCTTCTAAACTCTTCCCTCAAGATGTTCATTACCCAGTGGTACATGAACAAAAAACCTGTTTGTTTTAAAAATTTATATTGGTAGATACAGACTCAATAGAGATCCATCATAACAAAGATTACAATGGCATAGTCCAATATTCAAAATTCAAGATCCTTAAAGTGATATCTGATATAGATTAGGCACAGCCCTTGTGTAACGCCTCCTTTTACTCTCTCTTGCTTGATTGATTTTAGGAGAAATCTCGTGTCCACTTTGTATTAGAATTGTCTTAGTTACAAATTTCATGAAAAATTTCTTTCTTCTTACTTTGATTTATACCATTCGTTTGTAACATAAACGATTTTCCTCACCGTGGTTCATACAAATTTAGTCCATCAATACAAATTGGAATATAATACAGTCCATATTACATGCCCATTAATAAATAGTCCAAATACATATCATAAGCCACGAAATAAAGATTACAACATCTTTATCACATCCTTAACTCAAATCCATGCACATCTTCAACTTGTCATCCAGGTTCAGCTATTACTGTTCATCTGCTTGCCCAAATAAATTGGGGTCATCACAGGTGTCAACCACAGACACAGAAATAAGGTAAGCATATGATAAGCATAGTTTGAATAAAACATATATAAACACAGATGGATAAAACCTTAATTATAAAAGACCACACAACATATATAGTATACAGAACATCATACACATACCCAACATGTGATGCATGAGATGAATGCTCGTCTTTTTATATGATGCATGACTTAGATCTCAGATTCCTAGTAAGAGGTACCAAAATTAACATAGTTCCACCCACTCCAGTGGAACAGCCCCACCCACTCCAGTGGAACACACCTCCACTCCGAGGTATTAAACGGTACCTTAATCAAGATAGTTCCACCCACTCCAGTGGAATAGTCCCACCCACTCCAGTGAGACACACCTCCACTCCGAGGTATTTATGCAAATGAAATATGTAATGGCTTGCTGTTGTTTTTCTTTTACTCTTTATCATTATTTTATTTCTCAAATTCTCATAACTTGGCACTATACACCTCAAAGCTCAATATTTTTTGACAACTCATGGCATATGCTTTTTAAATAACCCATAAAGCTTCTTTCAATCATCACATAAAGCTTTACATAACATCTTAGTATACAACCATAGTTCAACTCCATAAATCCTTCACATATAAGTCATAGTTCATCAGACACATGGTAGATTCCATAGGAAACACTCAGCAACACATGAAATAATACATAACCTTTGTTAAAGCAACCAACCATATAAATATAATTCAAATTCAACAACAAGGATTCAAGCTAAACATTATTAAACATATTTTATTCATTGTGACAAACTATCAAACACATGGTGTGTAAGCTTGAAATCATAGAATTCTTTAAAGAAAACTACTTAAACTTTAATCTTTATAAAGTTCAACATAATTCTATAAATAAACATGTTTCCACATAATTATAGCATAAAATAGACATGTTTCAAGAATTTACAAAACACTTTTAATTGGAACCTACAAACTTTAGTAGAACATAAAACACTTTGATTTTAGTAAAATATTTCATTAGCCAATTGTTTTTCTTCTAAAATAGCCATAATACCTATAATTCTAAATACCATTCATTCCTTCATTAAGTTAAGCTCTAATTATTTATACATCAATTATTCTTTAACCTAAGACCAAGTCACTTAATCAAGTAATCATGTATCTAGCAATTCTTAATTCTTTGAGGCATTTCATCAAACACCTAGAATACAAGACATGATTCTCTATGGAAACAACTAAGAAGCTTAATATTCAAACATAGTTCATCATAAACTTCCCCATACCTTGTTTGCTCCTTGAAATTTGAATAGCCTTGCTCCTAGTATCCTTGGTGCTTCATGTGAGTTTCTAAGTATGTAAGTCTTGATTTTGTGATAGGTAAAAGGTAAAATTACAAGAAATGAAATGGAAAGGCTTTGGAATAGGTTTGGCACGGCTGAACTCCCTTAAGGACAACCCAAAATTTTCGTTCCCATTGCCTTCTTATAGGATAATTAAGCTTGAAAATATCTAAGGCTAGCTTTGCTCTCATTGGCTAGTTAATTTGCACCGTCCAAGTGGCTTGTGTCTAGGCTTTTCCACATTCTTCTTCCTTCTTTTGCACGTACACTCCCTCTTTGTCCAAGCTTATTTATGGTGCTTACTTCATTTGTGAATGCAAATATCTTCCTATATCATGATGACTTTGCTTTCTACTTGCTTGTTTTCCATGGGCTAATGAATTTCATCCATACAAGTGGCCTTGTTTCTTGATTTTTCTTAACAATTCTCCACTCTTCTTGATTGTGCATGTGGAGTAGATAAGTCTTGGGAAAAATCTTCATTTCCTTCTTGTAATTTCGTAGAATAACTTGCCAAAGAAAATTTTTATGTTTTCCTTCTATTCTTAAGTTTATCCCAAAACCCGTTTTATTAAAATACTTATTCTGAATTTTTTAACCGTTGAATCTCTTTAACATTTTAAAGGTATACTCCTAACCCACATATCTAAATTTTGACCTTGGGATTTTTAAAATAATATCTAGAACTTCCTCCGTGTCCAAAGGAGTCAAGGGGAAGTTTTCTTCAACAAAAATCTCCTTAAGCCATCATTGCTTGGTTTTCCAAATGGTCCAATTACATGTTACTTAGCTTTTAGCCATACAAGTGTCCTAAATCTTGATTGTTTTCAAGCTTTCTTCATTCTTCCTTGATGTGCACGACCAATCTTTGATTTTTGAGGCAAAGATGTTCCAATTTAGCTTGTTTACTTGGAATGACACTAGTTTAAGGAATTTTATGTTTTGTTTTATTTAACATATATTCTTTCATTGAATAAAATTATTTCTATAAGCCATAAAAGCATAATTCCAATTTCTTCCTTAGGAGTAAAATTCTAAAATTATTTAGAAACTATCTTAAGTTTTAGTAGCATTTTTAGGATGTCATTTAACTTTCTTCCCATGGCTTTATCTAAATTCTTATTGGTCCATTTTGCCTTGAATTATTAAAATTACTAACTAACTTATTTAGAACACTTATTCCTCCCATAATTAAGAGAAAACTCCATAGATTACATCTATTATTTTCCTGAGATTTTCTGAAACCTGAGGTAGTCTAAATTAAGCTCTTTTCAAAATATTTCCAAAATTCCTAGAAATCACAGTTTATGATTCTTTATCACCAACTATGTTGATAATTTTTTGTTTAAGAGTATTTTATCCCATCCTCAGGTTCCCACAAATTTCTAAAGTCATTTGGTCATTGTTTGACCTAAAGGGTATTTTGGTAATTTTACCACTTACCCTGGGAGTATAATCGTCATTTCTAAAAAATATTCAGAGCATCTCTGTAATTGTTTCCCTAAAGATATTCTTGGACATCCCAGGGTATTTATAAAATTTCCTTAAAATATCTTGCTAAAATACCTAGGGGCATTTTGGTCATTTTCAAAAATGTCCAGGGGCATTTTTGTCATTTTGCCCTAAATTTTTCTACTGCCTCTTATTAACATTTTACTCTAGTAATTGACTGTAATTCCCAAAATTTTGGGGTGTTACACCTTGTATTCTCCAAAACCTTTTCCCAGAAGTTTTACTCCAACATGTTATACCTATTATGATTATATAGATGCATGGAATAAAGTTTTACATCTAAAATCATATAAGCACTCATGGTTTATTTGGTTCAAGAAAGGAATCTCCTTAAAATTTCCAAAATGGTTTATAAGATGGTTCTTCAATTTTGGACCGATGAAGACTTTGTTTCCCCAATCTGTTCAAGAATTATATGAATTCTTCAAGATAAAGACCACTTTTGTGGAAGGATACCGATTAATCTCCTTTGTAGCTTCCCAGGGCATTGCATGGATAATGTGCTGGACTTTCAAATATTCAAGATTAGATAATGTTACTGATATCTATATGTTATCAAGACAAATTAAAGTTAAATGGTGGAAGAAATTTGATATCTCATTAATCAGCAAAGAAAGATTAATTCAATGAGCGCAAAACAATAAAGTTCCAACAGCAAGATCCTCTCTGGATGATCAAGCAGAAAAAAAAGCCTTATTTTTAGCACAGAAGAGTCAAATAATGGTTGAACTTGCTACAACCACTTCCCAAGATGAATTTGAAGAAAGGTTACAAAGAATGATATCGATTAAATCCCAGACTCCAAAAATAAAAGATGAAGGAAGTAGTTCCAGCACCAATCCCTTTCCAAAAAATAGGGATATATTGGATTATCTTACAAAAGAAGAATTTTTTGAATAAAGACAGATTTCAAGAGTTCCCGCCAATCAAAAGTGTCGGCAAGATAAAAAAAAAAAGTACAATAGTTGAAAAGATGGACAATTGTATATTGTCGACCCTCTTTATACTATTTTTGTACCGTGTACTACTTTGTTATCTTTATCATTGTACTGTACATTACTTTTAGTATTTTGTTATCTTTCATTTAGTTTGTGTGTAATCCGAACTTGAAATTCGGAGCTTTGTATTTCTATAAATAGCCATGTATTTATGAATGAAGGCATCAATTATTGTAATCACTCTAAATCTTCAAACTCTCTTGCTCAAAATTTTCGAGTTCATCTTTATCATTTTCCTACTATTTCTTCTACAAGATTATTTAAGTAAGTTTTCTTCAAGAATTTATTAATATATTATCAATCTGTTTATATATATTGTTTTTGGAAAAGGAATGCAAACACATCAAAATAGAGTACAATATCCCAGTTGGGATGGCGCCCTAAACTCTATTTATTAGAGTTTCATATATCACCCAATAATTGATAAATTAAAGATTGAATTTCTCATTTACTTAATGCACACATTTTTATGAGTCGTTTTCATAGTATTTACTAATGGCGCATAAAAGATTAAGATATTATGATTATGTTTGATAAAATTAGTTAAGAAATTAATTAGAATCTGAAAAAAATTAACTAATAACTAAAAAATTAACTTATTAAATTATAAGTGTTCAGTAAAATTATTTGCGAAGTAATAGAAAAATATAAAATGACAAAAATGAAACATATTTATATGATACTTTTATTTTTAATTATTTTAAACTCCTGTAATTTATATTTATAGATAGAATATTTTCATTACATTTTTAGTTTTAGTTATTGAATTTGTTATATTATATATTTTACTATGAATCTTTTGTTATATCTCAAAATATTTTTAATCAAGTTTAAAATAATGTAAAAATAGTATTACTTAACTAGACATTATACTTTTATTATGTTAATTAGCATAATAGTTAAAATAAATCAAATAATATAAAATTGTTAAAAAATAAAAAATAAAATGAGATAAAATAAATCTAACATTTATCATTGTCAATTTTGTAAAGTATAATACTGAAATAATAAATTAAATATTACTAATAGTACAATGGTTAAAATACAAATAGTGCAATATAAAAAAAATGTGTAGCAGGAATGAGTGAAAAAATAATAGTTTTATGTTTTATTTAAAAAGAATGATAAATATTTTAAGATTAAAAAGAAATAAATTATAAAACTTAGTTAACATTTTAAATCCGTTACATCAAATAATATTTTTAAAATACTAAAAATTATTGAAAAAAATTTTTTAACCAACAGACAAATTAATTTTTAATTAATAATAAAAACTGAAAGCTAAGTGAAATAATTTGTTCAACATTATGTTATTTTATGTACTATTCTACATTAATGTCCTTTGCAAATCATTAATAGGTGAATTGATGGTCAATTTCCGTGTAAAAGAAGGTTTTGGCTTTAGCCAAGTGAGTCAAGTAGTTGGGCACATGCCCATTAAAGACTATTCTGTCGACTACTAATACGAAGAAGAGGATCAAGTCATCAACATAAGTAAACGCAACCATTTAATCAAACATTTTTCTTAGGCATGCTAAATGTACCCGTACTCGTGGGGATCAATATGGACTCATTCCGATTTTAACATAGAAAAATTGAGTTGATTGAGATTGAGTTTGAGTTTGGATTTTCCCTGACTGAAAAAGTTGGATTCGGGGATGGGGTCATGAATGCTGGTCCCCGTCCCACTACTATTTTAATATAATAAATATTTTAAATTATTATAACATTATAATTTTAATGAATTAATATTTGTTTGATGCATGAATTATTGTTTTTCTTATTAATTGTGTACAATTTTTACTTAATATATTACTAAGCACTTGGAATTTCAACCTTAATAAACAAGATATCATGATCATTATTTCTTTAAGCTATCCAAAAATAAATGAAATCAAATAATTTTTACTTGAAATTTCAATTTAGCATACTATAATAGGTCAGTCCAACTACAAAAAAAAGTTATCATGTTTTTTTTTCCAGTTTTTATGAATAAAAAATAAGATAATGATCAAGGACAGAATAGAGAGAAAAAGTATAATCCCCAAGCAAGGGCGGAGATGAATTTAATTTTTAAACCCCGGACGAAAATCAAGAATGGGAGAGAGAAAGACTTTGAGATCAAGGAGTGGGAGATGAGGAGACTAAAATCGTTCTCACATCGCCACATTACCATGCCTAATTTCTCTCAAGATCCTAATATTCCATTTTTCTTAGGGATAGATCTTAAGCTGAATATCTAACCTCCCAGATTCAGCAATAAAGCACTTATCAAAATCTCCATGTTGGAGATCTTGAAAACAATAAGAATAACACAATAACCAAGATGGGGTGAATTTGTTTGATTTTAGTATTTTAAAAAAAATTATAAAATCAAAGTTAAAGGGTCTTCATCACTTTTAAACCAAGAATACTTTTAATCAATCAAATCACTCAGGTCAAGAAATCAATAGCTCAAAACATAATTTGTTGAGTAATGATAATGATGCCAAGAACAAATGAATAAGATAACTGATACAGATGAAGTAATAGAAAAACAACTCAAGAATTTATACTGATTCACTTCTCAAAAAAAGTTACATACAATTTTTTCTAATCAACACTAGATTAGAGTTCTACTATTATAAATTCCAGTTCTTACAAGCTTTACAACAAAATCTCTTTATCAACATTAGATAAAGAATAAAAATCTAAAACCCTATTAGACTTCTAGTGTACAAGAACAAGAAAACACTACTTTGTTCTTCTCTAGAGAACACTACTCTAGCAAAAGCTTCAAAGAACCCCTTTACAATAGCATCATATAACAGAAATTACAAAAATGAAATTTCAATCAAAGATAATGGAGAGAAACAACCTGATGATCCAATGAATATGAATGCATATGGTTTACCAATCAAAGTTGAATGAGAAAAAGAATTTCAGAACATGCTCTCCAAAACTTCTTTGAGAATATTTGCCCAAGAAATCATTCAAAACCCATGAAGATTAAAGAGTGGGACAAGAATTTATTTAACCCAGAAAAATCACTTTAAAACTTTGAGAAGACTTGTGTGTATTCAGAAAATTCAAAGTATTCAAGTTAAGTTTCAACCCAAGCCTTAATTCTATTTATAACAATTTTTTGTAACAACCTGTAATCGATTACACACGTCAAATAATCGATTAAAATGACTTATATAATCGATTAAATTGTCACTTAATCGATTAAAGTGTTCAAGGCTCCATTCTGGGTTTCACAATGAACAAAATAATCAATTAACTCAAGCTGTAATCGATTAAATCAAAGAAGTTTTATTTCAGAAGCAGCTTGTGTAATCGATCACATTTTATGATAATCGATTAAAGCAGTGAAGCAAGCTTTTTCAAATAGCTTACGTAATCGATTACGAATAACGGTAATCGATTAACACAACAATGCACAATATTCATTTTACACTATATAATCGATTACAAGAGTTGTGTAATCGATTAATATGTTCATCAAAGCTTTTCCAGTTTTAAACACAAACCAAATAATCGATTAGTCTGCTATGTAATCGACTAAAACAGTGGAATTACATTTTTCCAAAAACATTACTCAATTAATTCTTTTTTCAAAGTGTGAGTAGATTTGATATTTTAATGAAAAAATTAAGCATGTTAATGATTATGTACATGCAATGCAAGGATCAAAAGATTGACCTCTCATACACTTCATTTGAATTACAGTCTTCAAGGCATGTGAAAAGCTCAAAACATTCTTCTAATGGGCTTCATTTTTCTTGTTGCTCCTCCTATATCCAACACTTCTTCCACAAGAACTCTTAAGATCTGCACAGATTTCAGAAAATAAAAAATTATTCATCAACAACAATAACAATAAAACGCGGGAGGCAACAGATCCATTGGAATGAAGTAAGAACACAACAAATAGAAATGAAGGAGAAAAACAAATAACCCAGTGAAAAAAACGAAAAAAATACCAAGGGGAAAGCGGAGGTGGGGGGTCGCGCGTGCGATTGGGAAGAGGAAGAGGTTGGCCACGGTGGAGGGGAAGGGGAAGGTAGAGCTGCGGCGAAGAAGGAAGAAGAGGAAGTAGAAAAGGTGGCGTGAAGAGAGGAGAGAGGGAGGAGGAGAAAAGAAAGGATGGTTATGGAAGCTGAAAGAGAGGAGAGAAAAAAAAAAAGAAAAGAAAGAAAAGTGAACATTAAGGAGGAGGAAAAAAACGGAAAAAAAAAGTGACAATGTGGGGTCCATGTGGGATCCATTAAAATTTATCTAAGATCTCAAAATGAGATCTTCCACTATAGAAAAAAAAATAGAAAAATTCTTGAGAGATTTTCAACCCTAAGTAGTACTGTGTGGTTCACCAATAAGTAATCTAAGATCCCAATTTGAGAATTACAATCTTTAGTAGTAGATCTTAAATTGAGATCTTAGATTACTTTTCGGTGGACCTGCACTGCTATGTAAGATTGAAAATCTCTCAAGATTTTTCATTTTTTTAGTAGTAGATTTAATTTTGAAATCATAGGGGGAAAGAGGAAAAAAATTATTATTTTTTTAATATTATCGTAAATAAAGTTGAAACTTGCAACTTGAAAATTCTCATAATAGTTTTTAATAATTTTGTTAAAAAAAAGTTTAGTTAAGTGTTTTGGTTTCTACACATCTTAATTAAGTGTAATTTTTCATAAATTTAAGATACAATTCATTTTAAAAAATAAAGTAATGGAGACGACATCATTAATTTTAAGTATGCATTTGAGAATTTAGAGAAAGTTGGAGAAAAGATGAAAGGTGTAAGAACACCATTATAATTTACAATGAGATTAAACACAAACTATAGCTGGACCAGCAAGATTAGTACACAAACTAAACATATACTTCGATATTTTTCTTTTCTTTTTATCTTTTTTAGAAAATATTGCAAAATGAATATTTGAAGCAAACTGCGGCAAAGAAATCCATGAAGCACTTTTACTTTGATAACCTATTTTTCTTTATCCATAGGAATAAAAAAGATTATAATAATTCACATACTGTTAAATTAACTAAGTTAAATTTATTACTCTGATAACCTGATTAAGAACTATCCTTGAGAAGAACAAATTAATTAAATATTTGAATATATAAAATAATTTATGATTATTTATTTTTTTATGGTTCTATCGCGTATGTATAAAAATCCACTCAAGAATCATTGACGTTATCCATTTTACTTTTATTCTTTTTTCTTCCTTTTAAAACATACACATACATTTAATATGTATTTCAACCATAGTTGAATTGTAATACCCTAAAAAAAAAATATATATATATATATATATAATTTAAAAATATAACAACACAATAGATAATATTATTAAAAATAATTTTTAGAATAAAAATAAAACTTGAGTATTCAACTCCAGTCACGTGAACTAATTCAGCTGAAATCAATCCTTAATACAATCTTTTAAGAGTCCAAGTGTCATCAGTAGAACCAAATTTTATCCATAAAGCTTCCACGTAAAGCCATGCATTAATGAGGTGAAGAATGTAATGATTAACTTTGATAAAAATCTTCCAAAAATTAGTTATATAGTAACTAAACTAAATTTTATCGGTTGTAATTCAACCAAATAAATTAGTATAAATACCCCTTCATCCAGCAAATTGGACGCAGAACATTTTCAGCTTCCTCTCTTCATAAACTTTCTCTATCATTTTCACTTCCGCTCACGTAAATTTTTTTTATCGTGAGTCCAGATAGTCCCTACTTAATTCACCAAAAACTCTCAAAGATAGGCTAGGATTTAAATCTCTAATTTAGGAATTAGGTCATACTTAATCTTTGTTTTAGTTAAAATTTAAACTTTACAAAATTAATGTATAAAAATGGTACGGTGAAAATTTTTGCAATGGTATGTAGGAATTTTATAATATGGTAAGAACTTGGAAAATAAGCAAATAATTTTTAGAAGTGACAGTAGGTTAGAAATAAGTGTAATAGTCATTATAATATTAACTTTTTAATTAAAATTAGCATGAATGATTGATACGAAAGGAATGACTGCACTGCCGGGAAGATATTTAATAATATATATATATATATATATATATATATATATACGCATCTTCCTACCCCCACACACCCCGGCTTTTCTTGGGAAATATTTTGTCGATCCAGCACTTATATATTTTTTTTATAAAATAATAATGGATGCAACGTTAACACAAACCGCTTACACTCACTAACTCGGCTTTCCGAAAATGAGCAACTCGGCCATACCCATACTCACCGACACCTCGGCACCACCTGATGGTCTTCCATCACCATTTACATATAAATTATTCGGCATTACAGCAGCTCGGAGAAGCTTGGCACTATTAAATCCGAGATTCGGCACCCATTCAGTCGGCATGAAACTCAGCCCTTAGCAAATAAACCTGGCCACCTATGCAATGAAACCCGACCACCCAGGCACAATGAAACTCGGCCATGGCACCTTGAGCTCGGCATACACCAACCCGGCAACCTTGAGCCCGGCATACACCAATCCGGCACCTTGAGCTCGGCATACACCAACCCGGCAACCTTGAGCTCGGCATATACCAACCCGGCACCCTTGAGTCCGGCATACACCAACCCGGCACCTTGAGCTTGGCATACACCAACTCGGCAACCTTGAGCTCGGCATACACCAATCCGGCAATCTTGAGCTCGGCAAATATCAACCCGGCAACCTTGAGCTCGGCATACACCAACCCGGCAACCTTGAGCCCGGCATACACCAACCCGGCCACCCATGCACAACGAACCTTGCTACCCATGACTCAGTGAACCCGGCCACCATGATGCAACGAAACTCGGCCAATCATGTACCCTTGAATCCGGCAGGTTTTCTTCTCGGCATCACACACCTGCACTTTTAAAACCGGCATGCACCTTTCCCGGCTTCCCTCATGCAACCTTGAGACTGGCTTGCATCCTTCTCGGTTTTGCCACTGCAAACCTGGCCATACCTATATTCCTTAACACCTCGGCATCACCTGAGGATTCTCCATTCTCTCGGCACCATCCGCACCCCACCACCTCGGCATCTCGGCACGGCCAAACTCCCTTGAACACCTTCACACCCCTGCACAGGTTGTATTTACATCATGCTAAAACCGGTATCTCGGAACCTTGCGTCATAAGAATAATACCACTCCGATTTCAAGATAATCTCTACGTATAAACTATGCCATGCAGACCCTTCCGGTTTTACTCCCGTATACATATATATAAATAAGTATATATATATATATATATATATATATATATATATATAAATAATTTTACTTTATCAGCCGTGTACTTACCTTGAAGGTCATTCCAGTGTCATTCATAAAATATACTTATATAAATATATATATATATATATATATATATATATATATACACATTCATATTAAACTGCAAGTAAACTAACAACCTATAAATAATACGGGAAAAGTTATCCTAGATACCATACGATAATTAGCAATACTTAAATATATTTCTATGATAAAATTATTCTAACTATTTTATCAACCCGATCTTGGCTATATATTATATGTCAAACATTAGCATAACATTAGCAGCTCCTCAATTTATTCTGGGATGCACTATTACATGAACGAGGCATGAAATTATATCTATCTTATTTTATGAAAGAGAAATATCTATCTTATGAATTTATGTGAATGACCCAAGTTTCAAATATGGGAGACTGGACCTATGCTACTTCAAGAGATCAGGTGCCAATACATGGAAATTCATGCATGTTTGCGTAAGACGATCGCAGCGTCTACATCCAGTACGAGATGTAGCTACATACAGTACGATATGTAGAGACCATGTGCACCTGTGACCATTGCATTCATCTCCATGCATTCATACATGCATGCATTCATTCATATATATTGAGTTGTTTACTAATCTGCTAAAGTGTATGTTGATTTAAATTTGCTTTATTTACTAACCTTCTAACGTGTTTGATGGTTTAGATTTGCCTAGTGAGAAATTTATTTCTCACTAGATTTATTTAATGTTTTATCTTAGATGGCGTCAATCATACTGTTCCTTGATGCATTGGACATAGTCTGGTATTTTGATGAAGTCATGCACTATTATGTAGTAACCATGAAGCTAGTTCTACGTGCTCATATCTACTTTGGTGCCCATTTTCCTGTCTCAGTCTTTAATGAAGCATTTAATCCCTACGATCCCTTTCTTCAGATGGCTCCTGTATATCCAAATCCTGCCACGGATCCCATCATCGTGCTCAGTGAAGAGGATAGCAATTGAGACCATGTTTAAATGAGGGGATGAGAACTTTGTAAATAAATAAGAATGTTGCAATACTATGAGGACAGGAATGTAAACTAAAAGCTAGTATGAAAAATATGAGAAGTATTTTGTAATGAAAAATGATGTATGTATCTAGTTCCTGATGCATTAATTTCTTTTGTTTCTAACTTCAGTTTTAACACCAAGGATTAAATAAAATAAAATAAATAATTAAATAATTTAAGTAATTAAATATGTAAGTAAAAATATTTAGGATGTTACAGTTTTGGTATCAGAGCAGTTCATCCTGTTAAAACCTAGGGGAAATGGACTAACTATGTTTTTCTTGTGTGCTTTGGTTATTTGTTTATTGTGCTTTGATTGTGAATATTTGTTTGTGATTATTGAATTCTAACGCACTTTACTTTATATTGAGCCTGATCACCTCAATATCTTTGTGAAGTGAATAGGAATTCATGGCTTCGCGAAGTCCAAGTGAAACAACACCAACTAGTGGCAATGAAGAAGAAACAAATATTCTTCATGCTATGCTAGCAGTTATGCAAGAGCAGGCAACCGCAGCAAGTCAACAAGCAGTCGCAGCTACCCAAATGATGATGCAATTAAGCCAAAATAATAATAATAACAATAATCATAATAGTTCTAGTCAAATGAACCATGGGAGACAAGAAACTGATACAGAATATCATAAGTTTGTTGAATTTAGAAAATCTAACCCTTCAATTTTTAAGGGAGCCTTTAATCCATATGTGGCTGAAGAATGGATTAAAGAAATAGAAAAGATATTCACTGTGTTAGATTGTTTCGATCAACAAAAAGTAACCTATGCTACGTACATGTTACAATCTAATGCCTAGTATTGGTGGAACAGCCACAAGCAAATTCTGATAAGCAATGGAATAGAAATTACCTGGGAAGTATTCAAAACAGCATTCTTCGATAAGTACTTTCCTGTGTCAGTGAGGAATTCTAAGGAACTTGAATTTCTTAGGCTTGAACAGGGAAGAAGTAGTGTGACTGAGTATATTGCTAAGTTTGAAGAATTAATTAAATTCTCAACTATCTATCAGCAGAACCCTGATGAGCACTGGAAATGTATGAAGTTTGAAGGAGGATTAAGAGAAGACCTGTTAGAAGTAGTTGGACCCTTAGAAATTAGGGAGTTTGGTACTTTAATAAATAAGTGTAGAATAATAGAAGAGTATAAAAGGAGGTCTGCTGAGAAAAGAGAATCAAGTAATAATTTTAGGAAGAAATTGGGACCCCAGTCATTTAAATTTAAGAATAAGTTTCAGCAACAGAAATTTCAGACAGGTCAAAGTTCAAGTAGGGAGTGTGAAAAATGTCACAAGAACCATGGAAACAGGCCATGCCCTATAGCTCAGATCACTCTTTTATTTCTTATGACACTGTTGTACAATTAGAGTTACCTTTATCTCAATTACCTTATGATCTCTTAGTTTCTACCCCTACAAATAAACCTATTACTACTAGTCAAATCTGTCTCAATTGTGATTTTCAAATTAATGATAAATCTTTTTCTGTAAATTTGATTTGTCTTCCTTTAACTGGATTTAGTGTGATTTTGGGTATGGATTGGCTTGCAGCTAACCATGTGTTGTTAGACTGTTCAAATAAAACCATTGTTTTATCTTCAGAAATCTCAGAAAACAGCCAAACCCAGTGTCTGTATTTGAACTCCATTATCTCCTGTTCTAGTAACAATGAAATTCAAGGGTATGTTCTTTTATCAGCTAATGTAACTGAGTCAACTAATGAACTCTCTAAAATACCTGTGGTAAGAGAATACCCAGATGTGTTTCCGGATGAAATACCAGGAATACCTCCAGAGAGGGAAATAGAATTCTCTATTAAATTAATACCAGGATCTGTACCAATATCCATGGCACCTTATAGGATGTCCCCTTTAGAATTGGAGGAATTGAAAAAGCAATTAGAAGAGTTATTGGAAAAGAAATTCATCAGATCCAGTGTTTCACCCTGGGGAGCTCCAGTTTTGTTAGTGAAAAAGAAAGATGGAGGAATGAGACTTTGTGTAGATTATAGGTAGCTTAATAAGATAGCCATCAAAAATAAGTATCCATTGCCTAGGATTGATGATCTTATGGATCAATTGAGAGGAGCAGTAGTATTTTCAAAAATTGATCTTAGATCAGGATACCATCAGATTAGAGTTAAGAATGAGGATATTCCTAAAACAGCATTTAGAATTAGATATGGGCATTATGAGTATGTGGTGATGTCTTTTGGATTAACTAATGCTCCAACAATTTTTATGGATTACATGAATAGAATATTTAGGCCTTATCTAGATAAGTTTGTAGTAGTCTTTATAGATGATATATTGATTTATTCAAAGTCAGAAAAAGAACATGAGGAACATCTTAGAATAGTACTACAAACCCTTAGAGAAAGGAAATTGTATGCTAAATTATCTAAGTGTGAAATTTTGGGCCAAAGAGGTGAAATTTTTAGGTCATGTTGTTTCTAGAGAAGGAATTGCAGTGGATCCTAGTAAAATTGAAACAGTCATGAATTGGGAAAGACCAACCACAGTAACTGAGATTAGGAGTTTTCTTGGACTAGCTGGTTACTACAGGAGGTTTATTAAAGGATTTTCACAAATAGCTTTACCTCTTACTAGCTTAACTAGGAAAAACGTGCCTTTTATATGGTCACTAGAATGTGAGAAAAGTTTTCTAGAATTAAGGAGAAGGTTGACTAGTACTCCAGTATTAGTATTACCAGACCCTCATGGTGCATTTGAAGTATATTTTGATGCTTCCAAGAAAGGTTTAGGTTGTGTGTTAATGCAAAAATGGAAATGTGGTAGCATATGCATCTAGGCAGTTAAGACCCCATGAAGCTAACTACCCAACCCATGATTTAGAATTAGCAGCAGTAGTTTTTGCCCTAAAAATCTGGAAACATTATCTATATGGGGTAAAATTTGAAGTCTTTTTTGATCATAAGAGTCTTAAGTACCTTTTTAACCAAAAAGAATTAAATATGAGGCAGAGAAGATGGGTTGAATTTCTTAAGGATTATGATTTTGAGTTAAAATATCATCCAGGAAAGGCAAATGTAGTAGCTGATGCATTAAGTAGAAAATCTCTGCATGTATCTAGGATGATGATCAAGGAAATGGAATTGATAGAAAATTTTAAAAATCTTAATTTAGGATTTTCTGTAAATTCTAAAAGTATCATTTTGAGTCAGATACAAATTACTAGTGATTTCAAAGAACACATTAAGCTAGGGCAGCAGAAAGATTTAGATTTTCAACAAATTTTAACTCAAGTCCACAAAGAAAAATTACAAGATTTTGAGGTAAATAATGATGGATTGTGGACTTATCAAAAAAGAATTTGTGTACCAAAGATTGATGGATTAAGAGAGAAAATTTTGGGAGAAGCTCACAAAAGTAATTTTACAATGCATCCTGGAATTACTAAGATGAGTCAAGATTTAAGAAAAATGTTTTGGTGGCCTGACATGAAAAAGGATATAGTAGAATTTGTAGGAAGATGTTTAGTATGTCAAAAAGTAAAAATAGAACATCAAAAACCTTTTGGCACCTTACAACCTTTAGAAATTCCTCAATGGAAATGGGAGAGTATATCAATGGATTTTGTGGTAGGATTACCTAGAACTGTTTCTGGACACGACTCAATCTGGGTCATTGTAGATAGACTCACTAAGTCAGCTCATTTTATACCCATTAGGATTTCTTATTCATTGGAAAGATTAGCTCACTTGTACATACAAGAAATAGTTAGATTACATGGTGTACCTTCCATCTTGATTGCTGATAGAGACCCTCGCTTTACTTCTCGATTTTGGGAAGCATTACAAAAAGCCTTTGGGACCAAGTTGTGCTTAAGTACTGCCTATCATCCCCAAACAGATGGACAAACTGAAAGAACCATACAAACCTTAGAAGACATGCTGAGAGCTTGCGCAATTGATCAACAAGGTTCTTGGGAGAAATATTTGCCACTAGCAGCGTTTGCTTATAATAATAGTTATCATACTAGTATAGGTGTTCCATTCAGGAAGAACGGAAATGTCCAACAGGTTACGTTGGGTGTTTTCTATAGGATCGGGCTCTCTCTCTCTCTCAAGAAGCTTATGAAGCTAAAGCAACTCAAGGAAGAAGACGATCACCGCGGACACGATAAGCAATTGGGGTGCTGTGTGTGCTGTGTGAATGGAAAGAGAGAGTTAGGAAAGTGTGTGTACCTTTCACCATGGGATGTACTGTATTTATAGGATTCTAACCTGAACTTTTGATAACTGATGATTGAAGCCCAACATCTTCTTCCATGATACGTGGAGATATTGATAACGGAAAGATATCAATTATATCTTCTATCTTCTGGTGATTATCTTCCTGCTGTTGATAATAGATTTGATGAAGATTTAAATATATAAATTAATAGGACAAAAGATAAGATATCTTTTATCCGTAACAGATGCCCCTCAGCCCGGTTATCTAGGATTCTTGATGACCGGGCTGTGTAAAGGTCTGACTAGACTCTTAGCCGATCTTCTGTGAGTGGGACCCTTGGGCCGACTTCATATGACGGAATTTTTAAGCCGACCCCGTGTAAGCGTAACCGATTCCATCCGGAGCCGACCATATATAGGGCCGACATTGCTAAAACCGGTTGTATTTACATCATGCTAAAACCGGTATCTCGAAACCTTGCGTCATAAGAATAATACCACTTCGATTTCAAGATAATCTCTACGTATAAACTATGCCATGCATACCCTTCCGGTTTTACTCCCGTATACATATATATAAATAAGTATATATATATATATAAATAATTTTATTTTATCAGCCGTGTACTTACCTTGAAGGTCATTCCAGTGTCATTCATAAAATATACTTATATAAATATATATATATATATATATATATATATATATATATACATTCATATTAAACTGCAAGTAAACTAACAAGCTATAAATAATACAGGAAGAGTTATCCTAGATACCATACGATAATTAGCAATACTTAAATATATTTCTATGATAAAATTATTCTAACTATTGTACCAACCCGGTCTTGGCTATATATTATATGCCAAACATTAGCAGTCCTCAATTTATTTTGGGATGCACTATTACATGAACGAGGCATGAAATTATATCTATCTTATTTTATGAAAGAGAAATATCTACCTTATGAATTTATGTGAATAACCCGAGTTTCAAATATGGGAGACTGGGCCTATGCTACTTCAAGAGATCAGGTGCTAATACATGAAAATTCATGCATGTTTGCGTAAGACGATCGCAGCGCCTACATCCAGTACGAGATGTAGCTACATACAGTACAATATGTAGAGATCATGTGCACCTGTGACCATTGCATTCATCTCCATGCATTCATACATTCATGCATTCATTCAGATATATTGAATTGTTTACTAATATGCTAAAGTGTATGTTGAATTAAATTTGCTTTATTTACTAACCTTCTAACGTGTTTGGTGGTTTAGATTTACCTACTGAGAAATTTATTTCTCACTAGATTTATTTAATGTTTTATCTTAGATGGCGTCAATCATACTGTTCCTTGATGCATTGGACATAGCCTGGTATTTTGATGAAGTCATGCACTGTTATGTAGTAACCATGCAACCAGTTCTACGTGCTCATATCTACTTTGGTGCCCATTTTCCTGTCTCAGTGTTTAATGAAGCATTTAATCCCTACGATCCCTTTCTTCAGATGGCTCCTGTATATCCAAATCCTGCCACGGATTCCATCATCATGCTCAGTGAAGAGGATAGCAATGGAGACCATGTTTAAATGAGAGGATGAGAACTTTGTAAATAAATAAGAATGTTGCAGTACTATGAGGACAGGAATGTAAACTAAAAGCTAGTATGAAAAATATGAGAAGTATTTTGTAATGAAAAATGATATATGTATCTAGTTCCTGATGCATTAATTTCTTTTGTTTCTAACTTCATTTTTAACACCAAGGATTAAATAAAATAAAATAATTAATTAAATAATTTAAGTAATTAAATATGTAAGTAAAAATATTTAGGATGTTACATGAATCATAATTCAACTACTGGATCATAAAATAATACTTTCCGTCATAGTTTAAAACATTGATAGATGCAGTTCAATGGTTCGATAGAATGAAATTAATGAGGTTTAGGTGTTCCATCCCATGTTGCCGTACAAAAACATGGCATCGTGGATTGATGTCAAAATAAAGAAAAATGATTGAAGAGCATCTATATTATGCTATGAGACACCTGGGGAGAGAGAAGAAAAAGAGGAAAAAAAAATATAGGTAAAATATGATTTATGATGAGTTAGGAAATGAGAAATAAAGAGAAATAAACGGTGTTGGAGTGTTCAGAGGATATTTTTGTATCATTACTCCAAAATAAAACCTGCTTTACACGTCATTGAAATTGTAAACTTTTTTTCTTTTTTTCTTCTGTAACTTGCACTTGCCTGGATTGACGTTGAAATAAAACCTCAAAATGTTCCAATATATAAATTAAATTTATAACTATGCCTCCTTCTGCATCGCAAGTTAAACTCGGGAGAAGTATAACATGAAAATATGTATCCTCCTCCTTGGATATGTAACAAAACAATAATTGTGGGAAGGGAAACATACAAAATGCAAATGGCATTTACAGTGTTATATCATGATTGATGAGAGTAAAATTCATACATATATTCTTCAACACTATATCAACATATCCTAATATCAACATGTAGATAAAGAATGAGCTAAAATGAGCTAAAGTTTACCATAAACTACCACTGGCCCGTACAAATGAATGATTATAGAATATAAACAAAACACAATACAAGAAATCCGAGGAAAAGTGAAGTATGGCTATAATGTGAAGATGGTGATGCAATTGACCTCTGAGAGTCGTATTTGGATTTTCTAGTTGGATCAGTGGCAGGGTAATTACCAAGCCCTGCAGCGACAGCAGGAGGCACATCTACGTGTGAGTGTGGTCTTGTTGGGATGGCATCGTTATGATCGTCAATGTCGTAACCTGTTCAAGGGCTTAACGTGTGACCATGTGTATGATTACGAAATTTCAGTTAAGTATATAAAACAATAAATACAGGAGCACAGTAACCATGAGAAGAAAATAAACAGACAATCAAATTTCTTCCATCCCAAAACGAGCTTTTCTCGGTCAAATACAACACGGTAACCAGTCATGAAGTTTTCTGCAATCAAAGTCAGAAGTTGAGGCATAAATAATCATCATAATCATTTAGGATAACGAGCATGAGAATGAGCATACAATACAGCAGAGGAAAAAAGAAAGCAATGCTGCACTGATAAAAGACAGCAAGTTGTCAACAAAAGGCAATCTTATTTTTGGTTTGGTTTAATCTCAATCTTTTTTCTTAAGCTTGTCCCCAGTTGAACCTAATTCACTTCTGGTTCATAAAGCACATCCAACAGTGACTATTCAGAAAGTATAAGAGACTTACGTCCAATAATGTTTAGCTCAGCACTTTTGACGACTGCTAGACAATATACAAGTTTGCTCTGTAAAATGATAAGGGAAGGAACATGATATCAGTTTTACGTGTATTCTCAAGGCTAACAAGATTGTTGGATACATATATTGAAGAAAAATCCAGCTGGAACTACCACCTGAGTTGAGATAATAATTATTGGATCATAAACAGCAAAATGGCTTCCACCTCCCATAGTTAAACTCACACTAGGAATCAGGCTAGTATTTACATCAGGACTGTCCATCAAAAGAAAGAATGCTTAGCTTTGAAAGAAAATGCTAAAATGAATTATATTAAATAATACTCCAATAGTTTTATGACCTCATATCATAACAATATTCAAAAGGGATTCTTGAATCTGATCTATGCCGCCTATCTCGTACTTGGGAATGAAACTGCAACATAAAAGCTTTGGTAAGTTTTGTCTACTGATAACATCTAGCTAAATGTAAGCAGATCTTGTCCCATTATAGTACTTTTAGTACTTACACTCTCGGTAAGCCTCATATAGGTTGGATCAACCAAATATGTAAAAGAGGTCCCAGAATCAAAAAGAGCTGTGAATTCCACATCAATTAGAGTTGTTCCTACACGAACTTGAGTGACTGTGATGTTATAGGTAGGGCTGTGAAATGTATCCAAACATAAGAAAAGTTATTTTTGCAAGTATTAATATTACTTTAAATTCAGATAATCAGAGGCAAGTAACAGGGTATTACCACTTACTGTGATGGGTTCAGATTAAATGGAGTCTCATCTTGATCAAAACTTCCCTTGTCCCCAAAACTTATCCTTCCAATGCCATCACGTCCAAAACACATGGAGAATGAATCTGCTGTAAATCCTTCCCTTGATAACATGCTAGGAACTGATATTTTCGCCATACCTAGTCCAAACAAACCGTTGGGAGCAGCAACATCTAAGAATGATCCACTCTGAATTTCTCCACATCTGCAACACATGTAATGTACTACATTACAAAAATCACTCGCAAAAGTGTAATATTGATTAGTTTTGGTAATTGAACAAGGAAACTAACCCAAATATGACATTTGCCTCAACAAGGTCATGGTGATTATCTTCTTGTGTTAAGTGCAGAACATCTTCCACTAGTATTCCCGATGTAGATGTTTCAGCAGAGACATAAGAGACCATGTAGGGGCAGTTACTCAACGTCCCGAAACATTGACTGCGGTGTGTGCACAGACTGTTGTTACAAGTAACTTTCTTGCTTGTTGAAGATCCATTGGGATTGTATACATTAAGGTCGAAATCCTGCCATAACAATGATTTTTATTCAAAAACAAAGCAGGGGCAGAAAAACACAAGACATACATATCTAGGAATGTAAGAATCATCTTCAACATATCATAGAAAACTCACTCTCAAGAATATTTTTTCTCTCAAGGAATTATAGAAAGGAAAAAACCAAAGAGAAATGTTGTAAACACATTTTTAATATTAGAGTGGATTACATTAGTACCCCATTATATAGTGTGTGGCCTAGGTTATTATTGAATAGGGCCTACACAAAATTTATCTAGGCACTATTTGGATAAATTTTTCCTTAAGTAATAATTAGAAAAGAAAATAAGTAAAATGAAAAGCTTTTCCCAAAAGCTAAAACTAGCTTATGCATAAGCTAATATATAGATACTCTCCTTTAGCTTTTCAAAAAGCTAATCTAAATTAATGCATAAGCGAATTTCAGCTCATAGAAGAAACTTATCCAAACATGGCCCTAATAATAGAAGCAAAAGAGTGCATACTGAAGCGAAGGCTGAAGCAAAAGCCGAGCTATCAGTAGCAGCACATCTTGTGCAATCACAGGGTACCCAGAACAGGTCACTTCCCGTATCAAGAGCCACCATGAACTTCACTCCCGGTGTCCCTATTTGAACTGTCGTGTAATGCAAACTGCATGAATCTCCAGCAGAAAAACAAGAGAAAAAAGAAAAAGTTAAAAGAAAACCAGGAACCAATTTCAAAGAAGAAGAAAAATATTACTAACAAAATTCGTAAATTTACCAAATCCATTAACAAAGAATGGTTAAGTTTAAACATTTTTTTTACCAAGGTTAAATTTACACGTCAATTATATCTAAATAATTTCTTCTTTTCTAAACACGACCGCTCTCGTTTAAAATACGAACCTCGAGCCATTATCCCTTCACTAAATTATTTTAAAGAAATTATCAATTTTATATCTCAAAGAAGAATTTAATTTTCAATTTTTCATATAAAGATTTTCACGTTATCAACTAACTAAAAAAATATTCAATGCATGACTTTTAAAATACTTATTACAAAGGGTATGACCAGAGTGTATTTAAATTAAATTCTTGAAAGAAAACTTTAAATAATAGTAAATGCTAACCAGTTCTCCTAAGATCTTCTCAATAAATATTTTATCCTTTAAGTTACTTAAGAACACTGATTAGTAAGACCTTAAATAATAACGATGAAAATAGATGAGTGAAAAAGAATAGAGCATATACAATCCGAGGGAGCTGATGCGGAAGGTGGAGTTGCCGTCGGAGAAGGCGAGGCCGGCGTCGATTTGGGAGAGCTTGCGGCCACGGAGGAGGCGGTCGCGGTCGGCGAGCTCGGCGTAGTATTCGACGGTGCCCTTCTCCGGCGGGGCGGGGATTCCGGATGCGGCGGAGTGGGACCACTTCCTGACGGGGTCGGAGTGGCGGTGATGCATCGTGAAGGTGTAGACGTGGCCGTGGCAGAGGGAGAGGAATAAGGACGCAATGATGAAGACCAAAGTGAGCATTTTCTTGGTTTCGCTCTGCCTCTCTACGCTAAGGCACTCCCAGGAAGAAACCAGCATCGAAGTGAGGAAGAAGCATGGATCACGGAGTGGTGGAGCCTAGGGTTTGGTTTGGTTTGGAAGAGAGAAAGAGAGAGGATCTTGGAATGATGTGATTGAGATCTTGAATTGAAACAGTGGTGGTTTTGGTCACTGTGATGATGTTTGTTACGTGAGTGAGCTTTATAAAATATGACTATGAAAATGTCAGTGACCCCATGTGAGTGGGTCCCACCACCGCGCTTTCATTTTTGACAGTTGGTGACGGTTGTGAACTCCGATCGCGGGTCCTGTTCCGTTTTGTGCAACCATTACTCACTAGTCACTTCATTGCCGTTGCCCCCTTTTTTATTTAGTTATTAGTTATTATCAGCGTAAATTATTTTTTAGTTCTTAAATTTTTTAGAATTTCTATTTTTAGTCTTTGAGTTTTTTTATGTTTGTTTTAGTTTTTAATTTTTATTTATCCTTATGTCACTATCCATATTTGGGTCGTGAACGACTGTAGATTATAATTTTTCTAATATGAATAACATAATAGTTGTAATGTTTCAATTGTTGACTTCTTATCATTTCTCATACAGCGACATTTTACTCATTTTCTCATTGGTCAGAACATTTTGTATGTAGTTCTTTTCGAGATCTCGACAATCTGTTTCGACTACTTTCAAAATCAATGATTGTCTCAACAAATCAACACAGAACTTTTCAATGTGCTTTGTCTTTTCTCATACGCTTTCTACAAAACTTTTCAAAAGGTCACTCATCCATAACTATTCCAAGTCAAACACACTTAACTATAGAGTTCTTAAGTAATTGACTACAGAAAAAGTATATACATCTTGTTGGTATAGATATTATCAATTAATTTTTTTAAGTCATCATAAGTTGTACAGTCTCATACCTGCATAGCCCCTAGATCTCCATTTTGGTGTGATTCAATCGGAGTGTTACATTGATACCTCACACTAAACACTAATAAATGACTAATTTAAAGAGATTACCGAAAATCAGACAGAATTTTCCCTAAAAGGAGAACAAAGCATATATGAAATAACATGTTAAAACTTATCATATATATATATATATATATATATATATATATATATATATATTCAGATCCAAGTCAAATATCAAGATCATTGATCATAACATAAACTCTTGGTATAATATTCAACACACCAACTAGTGCTAATATAATTCCTACATACTAATCATCAAAGTATATCAAAATATCGTAATTATATCATTAGCATATCTTTATAGAAAGATCATCTACAACTCAAAATAAAAGGATTTCCTCCTTTTCTATTTCTATCCCTATCCCTATAGCTATAGATGCATAAGTCAGCTACTCAATCACTTGTGTATATGGGAAAAAATGGGGAGGAAAAAAAGGTTAAGTCACCTGAACTTATTGAGAGCATAAAATACAAAGTAGACAAGAAAAAGAAAATAAACATAACAAGAGTCTTTCATTCAAAAGAATTGAAATGACATTTAATAAAAGCGAAAATAAATAAGCTCACTTTCACAAAAACTAATATTTCACTACTACAAAATCTATTTTCCAGGATGCGCATTCAAGGTTAGTTGTAATAAAATCGACTTAAAAATTAAATATTTACAATATTTTGAAATCGGTTATATCAAAACCTTCCTAGAAGTATGTTTTCGAATACGGTTTTTAATTGAACTGTCCTTGAAATCAGGAGTCAATGCATTTTTTTTATTTCAAGTTTTAATTCACTCTCTCCCGTTCATTTTAAACTTTTTATTCTCTGTCTCCTTTGGTCCTCATATACGCAAACCCCTTCTCCAACCCTTCCCCGTCTCCATCGTGATCGAGCTCGTTGCGGCAGGGGCAGTGAGAGGCGCCACCAATGGGAGATCTGGGAGACGAAGGAGTGGAGGACGAGGAATTGAGTCCAACTGAGGGTGGTGCGGTGAGGGATCACGATAGGGTTTGGGGTATGCAGAGGGGCGCGTGGTTGATGGAGGGGTGGGAGAGGTAGATGCATATTTTTTATGACGATGACGACGAGGAAGATGAAGATGAGGAGGATGGGAGGAGCAACAGGAAGAGGGCTTTAGAAGGTATGTGGGAAGCATAATAGAAGGTATGTGGGGTTAGGGCTTTAGAGTGTTTTCTTTTCTTTCTTCTTCTTCGTTGAATCGTGATTGTTCTGTGCGAGAGAAAGAAGAGAGAAATCAAAAATGCCGTTGGCTTTCAACGAGTTCGAAACGTCGTTCATAATCCTGAAGGAGCAGGAGCAGAAGAGCATACTCTGAGGTTTGGACGCTCAGAAAGCCAACATCTCTGCCGGCAAAGTCGTGGCTCGCATCCTCCGAACCTCCCTCGGCCCCAAAGGCATGGACAAAATGCTCCAGAGCCCCGACGGCGACGTCACCATCAGTAAGTAACTTCTCACTTCCCTCCCTCACATGTGCCTCACCTTTAGCTTTCAATTTTGAACCCCTTTTATTTGTGTCTGTTTCTATTCTTTTTTTTTTCTTCAATTTTTTTTTGCTGTTTGATCTAGCTGCCACTGTAAAAGTTTTTTTGTTCATGAACTTGTGTGATCTAAATTACAAAAAGGTTGGATGAATCTTTATGTTGGGATTCTATAAGCTTAAAGAAGCAACTTCGGAATGATTTGGTGCTAAATGAAAGGCTGGGTGGATCACACTTCTCGAAGATGGGAAGTCAGACTCATCGAAGCCTATCAGAGCTTGTGAATCAAAAACTAGAGGACAGACCTAAGAATGTCATTCTGAATAAGCGCATTCGTACATCAGTTGCTGAGACACGAGTTTGTAGCTAGTGTTTTTAATTAACTGTTGCATTTCCTGTACCAACACTGTGGTTCTATGACATGTCAATTACCTGTTATTGCATTTTTCATTGTAAACTTTATCTGGAGAATAGAATTCCAATTAAGTAGCCTCACATTAAAATAGAATTGTTTTGGTGCATAGAAGTTAAATTTGGATAAGGTATAACATGGTGATAATCTTCTCTTGATTCTGGTATAAATATATTTTTTTTTCTTTCATGCGTGTGTTTCTCTGAAGATTTAGATGACACACTATGGTAATTGACCTGAATGGGGGACTGAGATATTTAATATTGCAACCTTATTAGTCATTTTAATTTTAATAAGGATCTATATGGCTGAATTTTAACGGTTTTGGTTGAGGATTGGCCAAGTTAGATATCTCATATTTTCAATAATCACTATTTAAGAAGGAAACACAAGCAAAGGAGGAACCAAGGTAGTGGGGATTGTGTCTCCGGAAGATGTTAACAATTAACCAACACCAAGCATTAAAACTTGTATGTATAACAAGGCTATAAAGGAACATAGATGGAGAAATTTTACAATCAAGAAGCAAGAGTTTCTTTGCTTGCAGAAATACTAAGTGATATACTTTTATTTTTAATCCTACTTCTGCTGTCAATATATTTGTTGTAGATATCTAAGGAGAGCAGAAAAAGGTTATGCATCTAAGGCTAGCTAATGAGTCAGGTCCGCAGGGTTCTGATGCCCAAGGTTTAAGATAATGAAAATTTATGAAATACTTTGGTTTCTATTATTGTCAAGAAATGGTGATGATTACTAAGGTCTGGGAAGTGATCTCACCAGCTGTGAAAATGAATTATGGAACATGTTAATGCATATCAATTCAATTTATCGTGTTGAAGTACCAACATTTTGTGTTTATGCATGCAAATCAACTTATCAAGTCAAATGATCATATTGAATTTTTAGGAATATTTTGTTTATGCAGTTATGAATTCCTTCATAAAAAATATATTTATTGGAGAAGAGTAAAAAAGCTGCAAAGATGGCTAATATTTGGGATGGACTGACTTCTGGTCATGTTATTACTAAAGAGCATTTAATCATAGTACATTACTAGTATTCAATAACATGTAGCATTTTTTGGATACATTTTGGTGTTCATTATTTGGAAAATGGCATGCAGTGTGTTTTGTGGTTGCTGCATCTTGTTTGGGAACAAATAATTGGATTTTTCAATTTTCAAGGGATGGACAGTGTAGATGCATATTTGAATCTAGAGAGATAACCCTTATTTCTTTGAATATCATCCCGCAAGTGTATAGCATGTGAGTGTTATTTTATTGTAACTTAAGAGGTTATCTACAGCCTGTAGTACAAATGATATAGCTTCTATTTCAACACTCCCCCTCAAGTTAAAGTAGATAAATCACTTTCATCATGTTATAGAAATAGGAATTTAGAATGTGAGTGTTACTGGAGGCAATAACAAGCTATGTGGTTAGACACTAGCTCAAAAGGGCAATCCTTACGTTCAAGACCTTAGGATCTATACATAGAGTTTTTAATGATGTGTGCCAGCCATGTGGGTGCAAATGTTCAATGGTTCTGTTTTTTTAATGATGTTTGCTACATAGAGTTTTTTGAATAATGTTTATTGGGTAATTAATGTTTTTACTCTGATCTGTAGGCAGAAAAGATAGGGCTGGACTGGATGGATGTGGAAGCCTTGGAAAAGCTGAACAAAAATAAGAAGTTGGTGAAGAAGCTAGCTAAAAATTACCATGCCTTTTTAGCTTCTGAAGTGGCTTACATAGGATCAATTGCATGCTTTGGAGTCTTAGACTACCAACTGCTCAATTTTTGGGTAATTGAAATTATTCTCTTCTGCTATATTGGGTAATTGATCTGTAGCCAGAAGTGACATGTTCTTTATGAAAAACTGCATGAGGGTCTATTCTTATATATCAAAATACATGAGTTAAGGAAGTGCCAATGTTTAGTTTGTTGGGGGGAAAGAGAAGAGTGAATAAGAATGTACATAGATGGGGAATGTGGGTTGTGTTTGCACTTAGATCACCATGTCGCCACTAAAATAAGAAACATTGTTATTGAAACACATTCTGAAGAAAAGAATAATAATTATGCCAAGGGATATGCATTAATATTTGTTTCCATGAACATGTGCCTAAGAATGAATAGATGGAATCAGATGAAGGAAAGGATATGCCAATTGTTATGAATATAGAAGCAATTTTGGGTGTATATACATGTCAAACTCCTTGTCATGGTATAATTCTATGAAAATTTGCAGATATTCATATTGTTTGTCCTACCAAAACACTTGGGGTCATGATGTGTTGCAAACACATCTTGTTTTTAGTCTAGTTTTAGGTTAGAATTTGATTAAATACTTAGGTAAATAGCTTAGAATTAGTTGAGTTTAGTATTTTATTGTTTAAATCTAATTTCAATACCAATTGTGCAATTTCAGGTCAAAAGAGGAGAATAAATAATAAAGCAAGTTCTGGAGTGTCACGCGTGTCGCG
>PYAF01002124.1:70799-86467 GCA_007407185.1 Glycine tomentella
TTTCTATTCTTATTCAAACACAAATTTATCCAACAACTCTTTGTTCTTTATTTTCTGTCTTTATTTTCCAATCATTTAGAATTAATATTATTGTAAAAATCATTCCAATCCCTGTGGAGACGATAACTCTACTTACCTACTTTTATTACTTGTTAACGATCGGTGCACTTGCCGTATTCGCATAAATCGCACAACAGGTCATCAGGAGCAAACTATTCGAAGAATCTTTTGCGTTTCATGTTCCTTGTTCAGAACATTCCCAGATTGTGTTGGTTTCTTCCTATGCTAATTTCTCCAACAGGATCTATATTTGAGTCACCATGGGCAAGTTTCTTCATAAATCTTTTTACCTTTATGCTATCTGGCCATGTTGTTGGGTCTTGGTGGTACCTCTTTGGTTTGCAGGTAGGTTAAGGCCTTTCCTTTATGTAATTGTATTTTCTTTTTCAGTGACAACCATTTTCCTGCAATTTTTTTTCAAATTTTAAATTGATATAGCTTTGAAATTCAATTTAAATTGAAAAGGAAATGAGTATGTATGATTTTTTGGTTAATCTTGTGAATCTCAACTCTCAAGCAATCATGAGAACAGGAAAAAGAAAACGGTTGCATAATGTAGTGCATTATTTTTTTGGTTAATTTTAAAGTTAAGGAATTTCATTTAGGTGGTTACATTAAATAAAGGTTCAAATTTGATTATTAATTTCAAATTCTATCTATTTCTTGTCTCAGAGGGTTAATCATTGCCTATGAGGTGTATGCAAGAAAGAATTACTTCTTTTTGGGGATTCCAGGTATATCAATTACTTCTTTTTTTCCAATAGTAACTGTTTTTATTACCTTCAAGCTCATTATGTTAGTATATTTGTGGGGTGTGTTTTTAGCAAAAGAGATATTTGTATAATTTACTCTAAAATTAACTATTAATTTGAAATGAGAAATACTAACATCATAATCTTTATTACATTTTTTTAACACATCTTATCTTATTAGTTGAAAATTATAAAATTTATGGATCCTACATTTTATTTAATTAATGACTATCTCATAATTTTATAATTTCTAATAAATTTAACTAATAATAAAATACTATGCTTTCTGGACTTCCAAATAACAACACATCCACCTCTAGGCCACAACCTATCCATTTCTACATGTCTCCCAAAGCATTTCACCTTCTACTGTTCTACCCCTAAAATCTTCATTAAAAAATTGAAATATAATTATTTATGAATTCAATTGAAATATGGTGAGAGTATAATTTTTCCCATTATAATTCAGTTATAAATTATCATGTAATTTTTAATAATTAGATTGAAAATTCATTTTAAAATTACATATAATAAATTTATGTTATAATTTTTACATTAATGATAATTAAAAATTAAAATAAATTTATATACACGATTTTAATATGTTTAAAATAAAGAGAGAACAAATTATTCTTGGAGTAATTATTTATAAAATTACTCTCATTTCAAATTAATAGTTAATTTTAGAGTAAATTATACAAATCATTCCATTGCAACAATAAAAAATCATCAAAACCCTCTTTTGAGTTCTCTCTCTCTCTGTTTGTTTTAAACCATTTTCCTCTGCCCATGGCGGCTGTCCTAGCATCCTGTTTCTGTTTTGGTTGAAGAAATGATATTATCCTAAGCTAGTAGCAATTTTAAGCAAAAGCTTTTATTTTTCTGTCTTATTGATTTTCAATTTGGTTATAAAAAAATTGGTAATAGATACATGCTTTATGCATGTGAATACTAACCCAGCATTTATGTATGGGTATATATGTTTTAAGACTTTAATTAAAATATACTAATAGTATAAATATTTTTATATTATCATATATATTAGTATGAATGAAAAGTTTATTAATTTCCATAACATAATTACTTTTTAAACATATCAACGATAATTTCTAAATAAATATTTTAAAATTCAACAATACTCAATTACATATATATAATTAACTATCCCTTCAGTTTTGAAGGACGTAAGAGATCCTTGCAGGTGTCCTGTTTTCTCGTTATTTGGGAATTTGACTACAGAAAGTTTTACTCTTAATTAATACTACCTTCTTTCTTTAATATGTTGAAAAATGTTGACACACTTATAGTGATTCCAAATGACCGTCTGCTTGACATAGCTGATGAGCAAATGCCTCTTCAGGATGCTTTTCGTCTTGCGGATGATGTTCTACGGCAAGGAGTACAGGGAATATCAGACATTATAACAGTGAGTTGATTGGTAAACTATGTATTCATATTTTTTTCTATTCAGACACTAGAACATGATCTAAGTTCCTTGTTGATCCCATAAAATCAGTAACTTGCAAAGAGAAAAGGGAAACATAAAAAGCTTGAACTATTCTCCACCTACTTGTTCCTTAGTTCTTTTGAGTGGTCACTGGCTCACTTCTCCTTCATAATTGGGCATTTTGGCTTTGCATTCATGTCAAGGGTAGTCCGTGCTTTTTTTTTTTCTGGTCATTATAAACTGGTGTGCCTTCTTGCAGGTATCTGGGATTATCAATGTGGATTTTTGCAGATGTAAAAGCTGTGATGAAAGACTCTGGGACTGCAATGCTTGGTATTGATGGGTAGAAACAACATTTTCTAGGTATGTTTGATTTTTATACTTAGTCCTTTTCTAGGTGTGAGTGGCCTGTTTTTAGGTTTGGAATGTTTATTGCTAGGCTAGCATTCCCTCTTAAATTAGTAAGACATATATAGGTACGTTTGAAATTAAATTAGTATGTTATTATATTAATCTTTACATATATATATATATATATATATATACCAAATGGCTTGTAAATATATTAACTAATCATATAACAAAATTTAAATCAAAAAAATTAAAACAAAGATTGTTGTTGTCTAAACCCGTCTTAGAAAACTAATATTCTAAGACGATTTTGATCTACAACCGTCTTAGAAGGCCTATAGTCAACAAATCTAAGACGATTGTATTTACAACCGTCTTAGAAGGTCTGTAGTCAACAAATCTAAGACAGTTGTATGTACAGCCGTCTTAGAAGGCCTGTAATCAACAAATCTAAAACGGTTATATGTACAACCGTCTTAGAAATCTAACATTCTAAGATGGTTCTTAGTTATAACCGTCTTAGTTTTGTTGACTTTTTTTTTTTATAGATCTTCTAAGACGGTTCACCCAGGGAACCGTCCTAGAATCATAAATACAAAGACGATCATATAACCGTCTTAGAAAACCAAACTTTCAAAGACTTTGACAACAAAGATGGGTGGAGAACCGTCTTTGTAAGTGCTTTAGAACTGACTTAGAAGGGCTTGTTTGTAGTAGTGTTTACTCCCTTGAAATCTCATTGGAAATATAATTAACATCATAATCAAATGTAATAAACTTTACATGAACTTTCATTTATTATTATGTGCACATAAATCACATTATATCTTCGTTGTGGCAAACGATAAACTAGGTTATGTTATCTATTCGTTGTAACAAACAAAAAATAATTATATTATGAATATTTGACTCATAATTTATATTATTTCTTCGTTGTAGCAAATGAAAATCAATTACAACATCTACAATGATAAACCAATTTCACATTTATAATACATTATCAAACTATATTAAAATACTCATGAAATCATTAAGGATCACAAAGAATCAATTCCAACTAAGAAAAATAAATATTATATTTCATCCTCAAAAACTCATAGAAACCATAATCATCAAAAGAATTTACTTTTTAAATTTACTTGCTTCTCTTAAAAACAGTTAAAAAATGTCACTAAATAGATTAGCTACTCGCAATCAAACAGAACACAATCAATGTCTTCCTATCAGTGGCGAAGGCAGGAATTTTATTGAGAGGGGACGAACATAAAAAAAACTATATCATAAGTAAAAGTATTCCGAAGACAATACAAACCTAATATAAAAAAAACTATTACAGAAATTAAAATCACTTCACTTGACTCTTACTCTACGTGTTTTCATATTGTTAAAATCATCTATATTTGAATCCATGCTAAAACTCAAAACAATTTCTTTTTCAATGTATGTAATCAAAGAATCAACAAGAAATTGGTCTTCCATTCTATTTCGAAGTCTGCTCTTGATTATCTTCATAGTTGAGAAACATCTTTCAATAATTGCTATAGAAACTAGAAAAGTGAGTACAAGTCTAATCACTCTATCAATAAGAGGGTAAATGATGGACTTTCCAATTCTTGCTAGCCCTTGACATAATTCAGATGTAGTTGATAAATTAATCAAATCTGGATGTTTAGGAATGTCAAGTTCAAAATGTTGTAACTCCATCTTCAAATGCAATTTTTCTTATTCTGTGAAATCTCTAGAATAAAATTTATCAACAAGTTTGCAAATATCATCATTGTTAAAGGACTTGTACCTGTTTCTTGGATCTAAATCCATGCACAAAGCAAGTAATTCAACAGTATTATCATTGAACCTGTTATTTAATTTTTGTAATTGATAATCAATTATAGCACAAAAGATATTTACCCTATAAAAAATTTTAGTAGAAAAATCACCTTGTTCATTTTGAGCACGACCTCTCCTTCCAACATATTTTGCACTCATATTTGGAATGTCAATGTCATGTTTTATGCAAAATTCTTGAAGATGAACCAAGAAAGCATCCCAACCTGTCTCTCTTAATTTATGAAGTAACTCTTTTGTAGTTGAAACCAAATGTAAAGTATTTGAAATATCTTGAGACTTTCGTTGCAAAACTTGACAAAGGACTTCAGTAATACCCATAATTTCCTTCATAAGGTGCAATATGATGACAAAATCAAAAGATTTCAATGATGAGTATGCATTATCTGCATCTCCACGATGTGATGCTGTCTTTCCTTCATTAGAAATATTTTCAAGAACTTCACATACGGCTTTAAACATTTTACATAAACTGCATATTGAATTGTAATGAGAACTCCAATGAGTAGCTCCAACTCGATGCAAAGTACCAATCTGATTAAGACCAACTCTTGATTCGAGTTCATCAATAGCAATCATTCTTGCAATTTCACTTGCTTGGGCAACCTTTCACTCATCATTACTTTACAAGAAGAAGTGACAATATTAATTATGAAGTTTAATTTTTCAAAAAATTGATGAACATGTTTTACCTCATGAGATGCGGCAACCAAGGCAAGTTGAAGGCGATGAGCTAAGCAATGGACATAATAAAGCAAGATCAACTTCTTTAACTACCTCTTTTATTTCCATATTGGAGGGCGTAGTGCAAGATCTCTTTCCAATAAAGCAAGATCAACTTCATTAACTACCTCTTTATTTTCAATTCTAGGAGACTTTGAAGAAGGAGTCTCGGTATTCAACAATTCAACATTAGGAGTAAATAATGGTAAAGACTCACTATTCTTTCTCATAAAATAAGTATCAATGGTAGTAGCACCCTTCCCCATAATTTTTCTGGGCATCAATCAAGTATCAATGGCAATCGCGTAAAAGAGGGAAAAAGAAAGGAACGAAGGGATACTTGAAACTCTTCTCTTTCACTAGTTTATCAAATGAAACAATTTTTTAACTATTTATGTTCTCTTGGGATTTGTGTTTCATTTTTCTCCTTTGTGTTCAAACATCTCCCTTTTATAGTGTTCTTTCTCCCTCTTCCTCTCTATTCTTTTCCTTTTTATTATTATTCTTTCCGTTTTATCATCTTCATTTCCTTTTTTTCTTTTTCTGTTATCACTCTTTCTCATTTTATTTTTATTACATTTTCTTTCCATTTTTATATATATTTTCCTTTTTTATGTTTTCTTTCCTTTTTATTGTTTTAATATTTTTTTCTTTTTCTTTTCTTTTTTTACTACGTTTTCTTTATATTTTTTCCCCTTTTACCTTTTTTTAATATTTTTTTCTTCTTTTTTTCCCTTTCATTTTCATTTTTTTATTATTTTTTTAGGGGGGACGGTGGCCCAACCTAGCCCCCTAGTTTTGCTTCTGCTTCCATTGCCATTGAGAATAGTCACCATAGTATTTTCCACAAAATCTAAGCATTTAAATAAAAAGAACAAGAGATTAGACAAAATTCCCAAATTTAATGTCAAGGTTTTGAGAATACCACAATAATCCTATTATTTAATTTTTCCAACTCCTCACACATAACTCATAACTAATCTACATCATAAAATACTCACATAATTAATCTATGTCATAAAATACTCTATTAAAAAAGTGGATACGCATAAATTGAATAATAATTCCTCATTCGTTTCATTCATTCATCTGTTCTCTTTAATATATTTTCTCTCAACATGAGGTTCTTATATAAGAGACAAAAATTCAACAAAATGCTAATAATGCGGGATAATAACAAACTGATCTAATCTTAATTCCTGTTCAAATATTGAAATATAATAACAAGTTCTAACTATCTAACAAATCCTAACAATAATTTGAAATTTAAATTATACAATTCAACACTCCACCTCAAGTTGGTGCATGAATATCGATCATGCCCAACTTGTCAATTGCTTCTTCAAACACTCTTCCAGGAATGACTTTGATCAGCAATAGGTTTAAGAGGTGCTTCAGGATAGTCCACGTGCTTCGGTTATGTGAGGTAGAAAGAAAATTGAAATGCGAGAAGAGATTCGAAACAATAACATGTTCGTGTCAATAAACTTCAAAGATGGTCTATGAAGATTCAAAACAATGCAACAGACTTCATATCAATACCTTCAAATAGAATGCGTGTAGGGAGAATTGAGATACGAGAATGGATTCGGAACAATCATATGTTCATGTCAATAGACTTCGAAGTTGGTCTGTGAAGAACTCAGAACAATGCAACGAGCTTCACGTTAATGACTTTCAAATGGATACAAGAAAGATTCAAAACGGAACCAAAATCGCAAAGGTTATGCGAGGCAAAAATGAAATTTATGATAATAATAATCATAATTTGTAAAGGAATCGGAGAAGGTGAAAGTTAAGGAGGAGATAGATAGTTGGGTATAAGTGGAATACATTGAAGATAAGATAAAAAGATAGAAGGAGATGTACGTTTGGGGAATGTGAAGAAGAAAGATTCTGAAAAAAATAAGGCAACGAAAATATTTTTTTTCATGAAGGATAACACGACTCTCATTCATGGAAGAATCATGACTCTCATTCATGGAGGAAACCATGGCTCTGATACCATGTTAAAAAAGTGGATACACATAAATTGAATAATAATTCCTCGGAAAAAGAACCTAAATAATACAATTTAAATAAAAATTATCAATTTGGGGCGGTCTGGAAACTATTTACGAATCTGGGGCAGTTGGTCACGCCCAAAACCGGGCATGACTGGTCACGCCCAGAACCGGGCATGACTGGTCACGCCCAGAACCAGGCGTGACTAGGAGGGCAGTCACGCCTAGTTCTGGGTGTGACCAGTCATGCCCAGTTCTGGGCGTGACCAACTGTATATAAAACCTAGTTTTTTTACTATTCACTCACTTTTTACTTTTGCGCCATCTCTCTAAAAGGTTCTTTGCCTTCTCTCTAAAAGTTCTTTGCCTTCTTTCTAAAAGTGCTCTACCTTATCTCTAAAGGTTCTGAGGCACATCTCTCTTGGGTTTTAGGCGATTTATTTCAGCACTGTAACTCTGCCAACAAGTAAGTTAATTTATTAATTATGAGTTTTATTTAATATATTATTTTGTTGATTTAAGTAAGTTAATTTGTTAATTATGAGTTTTATTTAATATATTATTTTGTTGATTTTTAAAATTGTTAGAGGCATATGATTTATTTTGTGTTGTAGAAAACTATTAGATTTTAGGTTATAGGATTTAGTTTAGTTTAGGGTTTAGTGGTAAAGTACAATATTTAAGGCTTAAGTAGAAATCCGGTAAATTTTAATAATTTTAGGTTGATATGATTGTAGAAAATCGCTAACCCTAGGGAATAGTGTTTATTTAGACTTGTAATTAAATTACAATACAAATAAATTACCTAAACCCTAAACTAAACTACTTAAATTTATTAAAAAAATTAATTTGAAAAATAAATCCTAAAAACTTAAATTGTTGTACTTTACCAGTAAACCCTAAACTTATTTAAGCCTTAAGTAGAAATCCGTTAAATTTTAATAATTTTAGGTTTATAGGGTTGTATAAAATTGCTAACCCTAGGGAATAGTGTTTAGACTGGTTTAGAAAATGGCTTCATTTGGTGCGTATATCAGAATTCTCTAGCTCTTCAGCTTTGCAATGAAAATTACACGTGGATATGGGATAATATCAATTTTTATGATGAATTAGAACCCTTTGCTCGCTGCTTGAGAGTCTTAGAGTTGGTGGGTATGAAGTGTACAAAATAGTACTCGCCAAATCGTGTTGCTATGCAATTCCGAATGGATCAGGACATTCCTGGTATGCTAGCACATTACAATGAGAATCCTTGGATAAGTTATAGTCAGCCAGTAATGGATACAAATTTGTAGTTGGAAGTTAGCAATAGTTATACAAACTTGTATCCATTAATGGCTGACTATAACTTATCCAAGGATTCTCATTGTAATGTGCTAGAATACCAGGAATGTCCTGATCCATTCGGAATTGCATAGCAACACGATTTGGCGAGTACTGTTGTATACACTCCATACCCACCAACTCTGACACTCTCAAGCAGCGAGCAAAGGGTTCTAATTCATCATCAAAATTGAGATTATCCCATACCCACATGTCATTTTCATTGCAAAGCTGAAGAGCTGGAGAATTCTGATATGCTCACCAAATGAAGTCGTTTTCTAAACCAGTCTAAACACTATTCCCTAGGGTTAACGATTTTCTACAATCCTATAAACCTAAAATTATTAAAATTTAACAGATTTCTACTTAAGGCTTAAATAAGTTTAGGGTTTACTAATAAAGTACAACAATTTAAGTTTTTAGGATTTATTTTTCAAATTAATTTTTTTTAATAAATTTAAGTAGTTCAGTTTAGGGTTTAGGTAATTTATTTGTATTGTAATTTAATTACAATACATTAATTTATTAACTATAATGATCTTTTGATTATATTAAAATAGTCTCATAGATGACTGATTCATCATCTTCGGTGTCTTCACGGTCTGGATCCGATGACGAGGGTGACGTAATGGATCCGACGACTCATGTTGTGCCTTCCCTGTATAAATGGGGGGTTTTGCGGAGGCATATTGTGATAACCCTAAGTCCCAGCGCGCTTGGCGCGAGTTTGGGCGCGTATGGCGCAAGTCTGGGGACGTTTGGCGCTGAATTCTGCAGAAAACCTTCTACAGAATTGTGGCGTTGATGGCGCCAGATTGGCGCTGATGGCGCCACAGCTCTGGTGTGTGGCGCTGATGGCGCGGGAGCGGCGCTTCCAACGCCAGGGTCGCTGGTGGCGCCAAAACCACTCGGAGATTTCCAGCTGGCGCGGTTGGCGCCAGAAGTTCTGGAGGTTGGCGCTCTTGGCGCAAGAGTTGGCGCTGACGGCGTGGGAACCTTTGGAGGTTGGCGCTCTTGGCGCTAGAGTTGGCGCTGTCGGCGTGGGAGGCTCTGGAGGTTGGCGCTCTTGGCGCGGGAGGTGGCGCTCCTGGCGCCAGAAGTTCTAGAGGCCGGCGCTCTTGGGGCGGGGTTGGCGCAAATGGCGCCGTGGTCATCTGCAGCTGGCGCGATCAGCGCGGCAGCTCTGACAGGACCACTATAAAAGGGGGTTTCGCGATTTTTGAGCCCCAAACCCTCTCTTCTTCTTCCTCCAGCCCCTTTCCTCCATTGTTGGACCTCCAAGCTTCATTTCTTCACCGTATCTCACCAAAATCCATCCCTTAAACACATTTCATGATGGAAATCACTTCTAGAGCTTGAATCCTTCCTCATTTTCACTTGAGAACCCCCAAATCAAAGAATCCCTTTCTCAAGGGAAGTTCGAAGAACTCGAGCTCGACGAGGAACGGCGACGATTCATGAGTACCCAAGCTAGGGGAAGTCGTTCTTGGGCATTCCTTGCTATCTTTGAGGTAATAAACTCGAGAATCACCTCTTGATTTGTGAGTTGGGGTTTTGGGTGAATAGTGACCCACTTTTGATAGAGCTAGCTTTAGCTTTGGGTCATGTTGAAACATATGCTTAGAATGTTGAGAGGATGTAGCATTAGCTCTTAAATGTGAATTTGGTGAACCTTGGTTCCTTGGCTCTTTGTGAAGCATGTGTTGTCGTTGGGCTGAGCTGCTTGGCCATTTGTGAACATGCTAGAGCCTTGGCTTGTGGTTTTGATGGCCTTGAGAGGCTATTGGTATGATGGCTTGTGAGTGAAAAGCCTTGTTGAACCATAGGATAGATGACCTTGTGGTTTTGGAAAGGATTGCGATGCCTTTCGTTTTGAATGGTTGTGAACCGTATATGCTTGTATGCACTGTGTGGTTTATTGATACATGCTTATATGTGCCTTGGATAGGGCGTGACACCACGGGTGTCAGTGGCGTGGGCCACAGAGCAAGGGAAGAACCGCAGAGCTCGGCTTTGCCAGGTAAGTTCTTGGACCCTTGGGGATGTTTCCCACTTGTTTGTGCTCTACCATACTCCGAGGGAGTAGTGGTTTCATTCATGATGCATGCATTGTGTGGATGTTGCATACTCATAATAATATACGCTTGTATCTGTGCTTGAGAAATGTATTAAGCCTGTTGTTAGATCTTCTGGCCAGTTAAGATAGATATGGACCTCCCTAGGAGTAGAGCGCACCTCCTAGTTTGGTTTGCTCATGGTTGACTGGGTCCTGGGGTGCGGATGATCCCCTAAGACCAAGAAATAGGTGTGTCCCGTCACGGTTGATTGCCTATTCTCGGAGGTACCATATACGTGCGTCCATGCGTAAGGGATAGCTCCCGATGGGATGGCACGGGTGTGAATTTCGGTTTCACACTGAGGTCGGCGTTGACTCGGTCCGCCGTACATAGAGCTTGATAGCTTGCTTGTGTTGTTATGAGAGGCCGGGAGGCCCAGATGGTTGTGATACCCTGATGACTTGTGTCATGGTGAGTGAGCCAGGGTGGAGGAGATGCCTCCAAGGACCCTGAGCTTACTGAGATGTTTATCTCACCCCGTGTGCGGCTTATGCTTTTTCAGGTGATGCTTCTGGTAGAGAGGAACGGTCTCAGGGCGGGAGGCCCCAGTAGAGACGGTACCTGCTTGGCCTTGGGCAGCAGTGGATGGCTTGGAGCTCGGCTCAGCTGTTTGTTTATGTTTTGTACCCCTGTAGAGGGAAGACATGTGATGTACATGTAGTTTTGTGTTGTATCTATGTATGCCCTCGTGTGAGGAAGGATCCTAGGGATCAGAAAGCGCTCGGACGCTTATTCTTTTGTATAGACACCTCGAGTGTCAAATGGTGTTGCACATAACCTGTTGTTATGTTATGTCTCCTCCTGTTTATATGTCTTCAAGATATTGTGTTATTCTGCTTATGGTTGTTGGTTGTATGATCTGGTTAAGCAGGGGTTTGCTTATGCTTTGTTGTGGGTTGTTATTCCATACATAATGTGATCAAGAAATATGGTTTTGGTTTTATGCTTCCGCGATAAACTTGTTTTATTACTCTGTTTAAGCGCTAATATGATTTAATCATAATGATAATACGCCGGGTATACACGGGGTGTTACACATATCCAGAGAACTCACGTTTCACAGGCTGTGTGGAACGAGGACAAATGTCGTGTATTAAAGACGAGGCGTGGTAAGATTTCAGGGGGGCTAGACTGCGATGATATTCCTGCAATCATTGCGGTGATGTTAGGGCAGGCAGGATTCTTACATGTCGCACACATGCGACATATTCAGGTATAAATTTTGTAATTGAAGAATGGTACACAAGAAGTAATTCCTATAAATGTTTTTTATTTATATGCTTGCATACGCATTAATTATTTTAAACTTGACTTCAGATCGATCCTGCACTGATCAATGCTTTGGTTGAGTGGTGGAGACCAGAGACACATACGTTTCACATGCCACAGGAAGAGATGACCATCACGTTGGAAGACGTGGCTGGTATATTAAGTTTAGGCAGTGACGGTAACGTCGTCACCAGAGTGACGTCTAACGACTGGCCCACCATCATCGAGGAGGTCTTTGGTCATCCTGCTTAGGAGGCTAAGCTAAGAGGAGGATTCCTGCGCCTGTCCTACTTTGATAGGAATTATGAGCAGTGGGGCGAGGTGAGAGGGGAATTGGTTGAAGTCATAAGGTTTACGAAGGCTCACATCGCGCATATGATTGGAGCATGGCTTCTACCTGACAGATCCGACGGAAGCACTGTCGGTTGTGGCTATGTCCCTTTGCTGGTAGGGGACATGACAGATATAGCCAGGTATAGCTGGGGATCCGCAGTCCTCGCACATTTGTTTAGACAAATGTGCAAGTGTACAGATCCAGATAGGAGTGACATTGGTGGGCGTCACGTGCTTCTGCAGATATGGTGTGGCTCAGATTCCCACCCATTGCTCTAGTTATACCTCAGCCTACTCACCAGGAGTGGCATTACGGCCACAGGTATGCGTTGTTATTTTCTTTTATTATCTAGCTATTGATGAGTTTTTTTATAAGTAGTCTAATGTCATTTAATTTGAAATTAGGTTTAATGCTTTAGGGAGGTTTCGTCCACATGACCTTCCCTGGTATCGGCTAACATTAGATTCCTTGCTCGGGATGAGGTACGTGTTGTTATTTACATAAGTTTTGGTCCGTTGACTTGGATAATTTGCATTTTTTTTGTAATCATCGTTCTTTCCTAATTGTGTGTTTAATTGTTTTGTTCAAGTGGTTTGGCAACTATATGCAGGCTATCACTTCCTTGGCACAACTGAGCTGGAGCGACTGTTGTGGATGGCTAGTAGTCCAATTATATGCTTCCACACAGTTGAATATTCTCATCCTGACCGATGCATGCGACAATTTGGAAGGGATCAACCAATCCCTTGAAGGCCAAGGAAGTTGAAGGGCGTGCATAACCTATCCCTGCGAGGGAAACAGATGGATAATTGGAGTCGAAAGCTCAGACCCTTTATCCGTCGTTGGGGTAGCAGGGACCAGCACATAGAGCTGTCCCCTCAACTGACTGGGTTCATGTCACCAAACCATGAGTACATGGTTTAGTACAGGGAGAACGGGAAACGACACATCACTAAGATGGCTGCGAAGATGGGTCGTGGTATAAGTGTTGTTTAAATTTAATTTGTAAACTAATTTTCATTTTCATGGCGTCATTGTCTGGACTAATGAATTTGTTGTGTAATTTTGTAGTTCGATGGCCTGGAGATGTTGTATTGTGTCAGTGGCTGCCAGGAGTGGCCTGGATTCAGCATGGGCTACTTGCACAAGGATGTTGGTCGCATTATGTCCATGTTTCGACAGAGCTGTCGGTTGGAGGAGCGAGGCCCACATGCACCCGCATCACAGCTTCAGCATGAGCCACAGGTGTATGTGGATGTTCCCCGTCGGCGTCGTGAGGGACACGGACTCGAGCTTCGCCGAAAAGTCATGCCCCATGTTCCTGAGCCTATAGGAGCTCCCAGGCCTCGCGTTGATGGTTGTTATAGGCCTCCACTCATAGAACCCATGTACGGCAGTCAGGCTTTCTATTACCAGTTTTCTCAGCAGTCGGATATGGGCTATCAGGGGTTCAGTACCCAGAGTGACATGCATCCATCGTCAAACTATGAGTCACAACATGTGTATTATGCCCCAACTTTGGCCATGGCATCAGCAGAGTGTGGCACTAGTAGTGACGTTCCTGGTGCGAGGTGGACTGAGGAGGACATTGACAATCTGGTTAATTATAGTCCGAGTCGTCAAGGAGATTGGACAGCACATGGAGAATATGTCACCCCACCTCTTGATTATCCCCGCCCAGCATCGCAGGATCCGATGATTGCATGCCCACCTGTATATGCAGCCCCTTCTCAGGCAGCCTCTTCTGATGCAGGCCTTTCCCAGGCAGCCCATCCTCAGGCAACCCCTCCTCAGGCAAGATCTTCTCGGCGACGTGGTAGACGGGTGTTGCCCGATCGTCAAGCACGTCATTATCAGTGGCCACTTGAGTCGTAGTGTTTATTTGTGTATTTACATTTGTGTTTATTTATTTTTTTCTTATAGTGGACTTTATTTGTGATTGAGAAATTTATAACAGTTTTATGCACTACCTGCACCAATTTGTTTTTGGTTAACTTGTTAACTTGTTTAGCTTAAAATGCAATATAAGGATCATCATTAGAGACTTAAGAAAGACCATGAGGCATCGACAAATAACCAACAACCCTCATTAAGAGCAATATAGCCCGCAAATGAGGCATCGACAAATAACTTACTTGTTGGCAGATGGAGTGGACATGCTCAAATAAGGCGTGACTGGACACGCCCAACAAATGGAGGCGTCACTGAAGACGCCAAAGTAAGGCGTGATAGAAAAGGGGGTCACGCCTACATTTGGGCGTCATTGACCTTTATATATGGTTGACCATCCCACACAAGTTGCCTCCACAACTCCCTCAATCTGAATACTTGCCTCCATAACTCCCTCAATCTAAATACTATGGCATTCTTAGCAGAAACAAGCAGCCAGACGATTGCTAACTCAAAATTAGCCTTCATTTATCCAAATGGATCGATGAAACACAACGAAACAGGTGTTTATTTTGAATGTCCCTCTCCAATACCAATGCGAGTTCCCGATCAGGTGTTCTTTTGAAACACTGAAGCGTAGGATGAGCGACACCCTTATGCTAAGCAGTGACTGATAGAGTGTTTTTAGTTGAGTATTTTTCTATCTTTCTTAACTTATTTGACCTCTCTTGGACCTTTATTTTCCTATTCTAATTCAGTTTTTGGGCCTAGGCAAGTAAGTGGGCTTAATTGCTAATTGTTGCGTATTTTCGGATTTTTGCTAACTTGACGTATCTGACTTGTGCAGGACCTATAGGGTGATACTGATCTCCGAATGGAGCGTTATAGGAGTCCCTGGAAAGATAACGAAAAGATCTACAAGTTTGCTACAAATAGCCCGAGGGCAATTCTGTCATTTAGAAGGTCATTTTTACCTTTGAAGTTAGCGCCTCTGCACTTATAATTTTGGGCTGCGAATTTGATTTTCATGTTTGTAAATAGCAAATAATTAGATTGTTGGGTTTGTTTGTGGCCCATTTTATTTTCAGAACTCAGTCACTACATATATTAGTGACTTTAGTGAAACTTGGGCACCACTCTTTACATTTCAATAAACAAGTTTTATTTTTCATTCCTTTAGTTTTTAGAATCAAACCATTGTTCTTCATTTTCTCTCTACTGTTTTTGCTTGTTCTTCATTGTTCTTCATTTTTGTTTTTCTGTGCTTCCATTTTCGTGCAACCATTTCATGGGGCTTTCACTGATGATGATCATGGAAGGCTAAATCCTCAATCAATTCAAGGATCCAACCCAAGCACAAGGAGAATTTGAGTTCTGGTTTAGTATTTCGAATTCTACTTGAATGTTCATCTTCTTCTTCAATTGCTATTCTGTTTTTCATGATTATGAATGCGTTTAGGATTGAAAGCGGATTAGGTTATGGATTCATGCCTAATTTCGAATATTAATCACAGAATAATTGGATGATATTTCAATTAGGGTTGTGGTTTCAAT
>PYAF01002124.1:98068-111816 GCA_007407185.1 Glycine tomentella
TATTTTTTTTTTTTTTTTTTTTTTTTTTTTTTTTTTTTTTTTTTTTTTTTTTTTTTTTTTTTATCAATCTCTTGTTTAAATGATACCAAGCTATTAAAACAACAATTAAAAAAAGAAAAAGAGGAATTATTTGGCTTTCACTTTAATTTTCTTTGGGTAGGAAGGGGCCAACACTACGAGCAGCACAACTTTGCCCTAAGCAACATGCTCCTTTTCCAACAAAACAAGCCCAACATTCCCCCAATAATTTCTCTAGTATTTTGGGGGCGTAGAGATTAAAAATGTTAGCAGAACACATCACCTCAAATCTGCAGAAACTAGAAAGCAAGGAACTTCTCAAAAAATGATATGGTACATTTATTAACATCCTGGCCAAGCTTTGGAATTACGCAAGAAAAGGAAGAGAAGAATATGCATGTCATATAAATGCGTGTATAACAAATTTTGAACATCAGTTACAAGAAGAACCCTCTTCCCTGGCCCAGCGTGACCCCTGTCCCCATCCCTATCCCTCACCACTAATTTTTTTTTCTATGTTACATACTTGATTGGGAACAGATACATCTTTATAAGATAGCAAGCTATGCATATAAAAGCTTGTCACCTTTGAGGGGTATCCCAATCAAACCTGGGCTGTGAAAAGACCTCATAATCAATTGGCCTAGTATCAACAACGTTATCAACTGTTTGAATGCCCTCCAAAAGAGTTGGTTGAAAACTATCATTACTTGAAGGCATTAATTTATACATGACTAATAATCCAAGAGTGAATATAGCTTGCAGCTTCGTAGAGTCCCCTTGAACTGAGAAGAATAGGAGCATGGCAAGTAGGAACAGATCCACACAGAAACGCATGATGCATATTACAGTGTCTATTAACCTCCCATCGTTGCCTGCGGGGAAGCCGCGAACTCGATACACAAACAGAAAATTGTACTTGTCAACCACATATCTGTACCCAAAATAAACAGCACCAACAGGGACCACAAGGGGATTAAATGAACAGTATACTAGAGTCAGGGCAAAAATTGTCAAATTAAAGGCGTAATACTGTGCAAAATCAAATGTCTGCTTAGGAGCAGGCGAGCTTCCAGTGATTGGATAAACAAAAAGATCTTGTCCCTCAACATTATCCCCATTGGCAATGTCATAAGCATTGTCATGCATCAGTGGAGTCTGAAGATTATTATAATTATCAATGCCCTGATGTTCTAAAGGGTATTCTTCACTTTGTTCGGGCACCAATTGAAGCATGTCATTCTTCCTAAACTTCTGAATGTTTCTTTTGATCCAAGGAATGGGTGCCAAGAGATCATAAGAAATCCCTAAGAAAGTGCTGGTGATCAGAAATGCAAGTGAGGAGAGGCATGACTTGGACAGGAGCGAAGCACTCATATACTCCTCAATCCTCTTGCAATCTTCTCCATCCAAATAGCACCGCCCCATCTTCAAGATCGTACTCTCTAATGACGATTCCACCAAACCCCTCAAGAGAATGAGATTCACAAGGAAGAAGCAAACCATCTTCATGAGTGCGGCTCTTTGCTCCCCAGACACTGTCAAATGCCGCTCAAACTTCGAGAGATACGAAAGAGCCGAAGGGATCACTATATACATGCTAAAAAATATGATCACATTGGGTAAAAACTGAAAAATAAGGCTTGCAAGCCAGCTAGAGCTCTGCACCCAAGCCAACCACAGCTGCGCATTATCCATAGCCTCAGCATTGATGATTCTCCCAGCACTCTTAGCAGCACTGATCACCGCAAGCGGCGAGCTGAAGAACAATAGCATCAGCAACAAACAAGTGTTGACAAACACCCGCCGCAGCTTCAGTGACATCCTCGGCGTCCCCATGTTCTTCCAATAAATGTCAGTAGCCAGGGGAGCACGCTCAACCTTCCACTGATTCCGCCGCAACCGCAACTCCATAACCGAAAAAAACTTGCCAATCCTCCTCCTCTTCTCATTCTGAAAATCCTGAACAGCCTTATTAGCAGTATATACATCCCTAAACATAACAAATGCAACACCAGCACCGGGTGCACGCCCTTCTTTGTAATCAGCCAACTCACTCTCCAACTCAGCCCTCAACTCCTGCAACTTCATCAATCTCTCTTCATCACTATAACCAAACTTCCTCATAAAATCAACACAAAAACCCTTCAACCACTTCCAACAACAAACCACCAAACCCCACAATCCGGTGGGGCCACCACGGCCCCCGCCATCATCATCGCCATCACCGTCCTCCGGCAAAAGCCGAGAGTCAATCCTGGCCACCAGCCACGAAATCTCGTCCCTCACACGCAACAATTCATTAGCTAAATCATCCAACGCACACAAATCCATAGGCACAATAACCTTATAAACCTTTCCAGGGTACCTATACTGAAAATACTCATGCAACACTACCCTATCAGCACCTATGATTTTGGGCAAGCCCTGAACCATAATAGAGAATATAGCAGTGGAATTCACGGTGGGATCGCTCAAATTACCGTACCCGTCTCTTAGCCGCGTAATCCGAAGTCGCTCTTCGGTGGCGGAGATACCGAAGTGGACGATAACCGCGACGAGGACGGCGAAGAGGAAGTGGATCCAGAGCAAGGGGGAGCCTTTGGGGATGTGAGTGATGGTGGTTTTGGAGAAGCCGTCGGCAAGGGGGGCGTTGCCGGCGGAGAGGTTGATGGGGAGGAGGATAGCGAGGGCGAGGGCGGCGAGGGAGAGGAGGACGGCGCAGCTGCCGCCCTCGATGAGGAGGAACTGCGCGGCGTCGGCGCCGCAGTGTCGAGCTATTTCGCGGCCGGTGGCGTGCCAGACGGCTAGGAGCTTCGAGGCGAGAGCGGCGGGGCCCGGCATGCGGCGGTGGTCGCTGCGTAGCTTCACGAGGAGGAAGATCAGAAGGCAGCACGCAGAGCCGATCGCGGATATGTTGAGCAAGTAGTCGATGTTGCCGTACCAGGTGCCGAAGGGGTCGCCGTCGTCACCGGAGGACGACGGCGGCGGAGGGAGGGGGTCTCCCATCGGAAATTAGGGTTCTCTGAAGTCTGAAACGAATTTCGCGGAGTTTTGCTGAGAATCGAGTCAAATTCGGAATGGGTTATCGAAGGAATTTGAAGTTGGTGTTCGTTAGGGTTAGGGTTGGGAGGAGAATTGATTGAAGAAAAGAGATTGAAGAAAAGGAAAGAAAAGAAGTTGGAGACACGACACATGGAATGTTCAATTTTCTTTTGTAATCACTGTACTTTTCTGTTCTGTTTTTGTTGTTGCCTTCGCAGCTCCGTCTGCCAACTTGTGTAGAACGGTAGATCAACCTTAGTCCTTTCCTTTGAAGAGGAAGCTTGATTCCATTTTAGGAGAAAAAGGTAAACTTTAGAGGTTAAAATAATTTATTTTTTTATTATATTTAATTCGATATTTTATTATTTAAAATTATTTATTATTTATATTTTTTAAGTTAGTCAAAATAATTGTTTCAAAATAATGATTATCATTAATTTTGAGAACCATTTTTAACATTTCCCGAGATTTATTCAAGAAAATAAATTTATCTCATTAGATTTTTTACATGAAAATTGAAACTTAAATGGTATTATGTTTGATTGTGAAAATTTGAAATTAAATTTTGAGGAATTGCAAAACTTATTAGCTAATTTCTCATAGTGATTCTAATTAACAGTGTGAGAAGTTATCTAATAACTCAAATGGTGTTCCCTTGAAAAAAATTTACATCCTTTAATTTGTGGGACTTAGAATCAATTAAGGGGTGTGAATTCGTTTTATTTGAATTAGCCACTTTTGTGTTTCAAACGGAGGAAAATCTAATTATCAAATTCTGAAACAATTTGAATAAAAAACCATGGTCAAATAAAAAATGATCACATATATATATAATAAAAATCGTGTAAAAGATAAGTTTCGCAAACTATCTAAAAGAGAATAGATTTTTGAATTTTTTTATTACTTATTGAATTCACTTTTCACATAATTTTTATTATTTTTATGGTTTTTTTGGGTTTGAACATTAGTTGCAAGTTGAATTCTATAATTTTTATACAAGTGAATTTAATGAAACAAATTAAAAAAGAAGTTTAAAATTGTATTCCAAAAAAAGATCATTATTTCAAAAATACTATTGTGACTATTTTTAAGAATATAAAGAATTGAATTGAAGTTTTGAAGAATAAAAGATCAATTTGAATATAATTGAAAACATAAAGGACTAAAAATGCTTTTTAGTCCAAACTTTATTGTCAGGATTTATGTTTTGATAAATTTAGGAAAATAAAAATATTTATTAAATATATAAATGACTAAATTGTATTTTTAATCCTTCTATAATATCAAATATGTATTTTATGTCCCCTAGTTTTTAGTCAAAACATTTAGTCTCATTTTTTTTAGATTATGCTATTTCGGTTCTACAAGCAAATCTCCATCCAGTTGTATGTCAATTTCTAACATTTACTATGACATAGAGTTAATTAAGATGAGATGGTAAATGATATGCTCATATTTAACTTTTTTTTTTTTGTGCTGAATGTAACACTCTTAATTGTCTATGTCATGCTGAAGCTCAACTTTTTTATTGGTCAGGATTTTTTATTGACTCAAATTCTTTATAGGTAATCTTTTTAAAGACATCAACAATCAGTCTAATTGTTTTTATGATTGTTGATTGTTCCTACAAAATAATACAAGATTTTTTAGTATATTTTGTCCTTATTCACCTAATTCATGGAAAACTTCTCAAAATGTCACTCATCCTAAAATTGGTCAAAGTCAAGCATGCTTATTGTAGAGTTTTTAAGTGATGAATTACCAAAAAGTATATGCATCTTGTGGTATAGGTAATACTAATTGATTCATTTAAATCATTCTCAATTGTATAGTTCTACATTTGTACAATCTTTGGATCCCTGTCATTCTGATTTGATTCGCTCGAGGAGTTACACTGACTAAATCTAATGACTTGAAGATTGTGGAAACTATGGGAACTACTTCTAAATCCTTAACACCTTTTTATTCTCCACCACATGAACCCTAATCAACGACAAATTGATGAATGACATGTTGAAACCAAAGACATACAAGGTGTTTAACCCCTTAAAGATTTCATAGTTTTGATTTTGATGATAGCAAAGATATTAAACTTTGATGACGTGATGAGTTATGCAGGAAATTCCATCCTTATAGTTCGAGCCCCTTTTGTTAACCCAGTTCCTGTACTTTCAAAAAAAGTAATCTGATGGAAGGAGACCTCCCTCTCTATTTTTCCGCCCCCTCTCTATCTCCTCTATCCGTTATTCAAGGAAATGTCATGCGTCCAATGCATAGAAAGGTATAATGCTTTGAACTTTGACGTACATTTTTGTTGATCTTGCATCCAACACACATAAGTGGACTTTCGCTCAAAGTTTTAAGTAGTGTCCAGAGTGCTACATAACTGAACATGTGTCCAAAGGTTTTCATGAAATATCAAGTATCCAATATATTGCTTTTTCATCAATCGCTTAATAATAAACTTATACTTTGATTTATATATTTACTTAAATTTTTCATCAAAAGCTATCACGTGACCAAGGACGGATTCAAGGAAGGCAGGCAGAGACCCTAGCCCTCCCTCTATCAACACTTTCTTCATATATAAAAAAAGAAAAATTACATAAAAAATTATTAATGGGAAAAAATAATAAGAAAATACTTGAGGATTTGATAATTTTATACTTATAATCGATCTTATGTCTAATTTCATTCATAACATTAATAGTAAATATTTATGTGAAAATTATTATTTATTAAATAATTACTTATTAAAAATAATATTTAAATAATTGTGTTAAAAATATATAGCTCCCTCTTTGATGCATTTTTGGATCTATCCCTCCACGTGACAAGCTCTTTCCGGATGCTAAGGTTTAATTGTTTCTATGTTCTTGATTGCATTGATATGCCCTTTATTTTTTTTAATATGCTCCAATGTTTGAATTTCAAACATTTTATGGAAAGCAAGAAGTTCCAAAGTATAAGTACAACCTGAACCTGTGGTAACAACACTAAATTTCAAGGTTCAATACTATGAAAAGACTGAAATGAAAAAAAAATACAAAAAAAGGAGTATACACATTCAAAAGAGTGTCGACTGCAAGAATATAAATAAATAAATAAATACATAATTTTAAATAATAAAATATCTAAGTATAATAAAAAATATAAATTATTTTAGCCTCTAAAGTTTACCTTTTTCTCCTAACTAGGTAATTCTACATTCTTTAAGAAATATAATAAAATATCTAAGTAGATATAAAGATTATAAAATCAGAAACAATATAATTTTACATTTTTAACTACATTTTCTTTAGGAAATATAGGAATGATGGTAGAAACAACAACCACAATTATGGATGGTGATTGATTAATGACAATTACAATATTTTAGGATATAAAAATTGAGAGTTTTTAGAGATTTAATTTTTGTCTAATAAATTATTAGAGATTTGATAATGTATATGAGATTTTAATGAATTTTTAAGTACAGTTCAATGAATCTAAGCATCTATTTTGATCCTAAAGTGATTATTAAATGCTCTCACATACACTCTTCTCACTTGATGTACTCCCCCCTCTCCCTCTTGGACTCTCTCTATATACTCTAAAATGGAAAAATCAGTAAAAGAAAAAAAAAATTGTTATTAAATGATCAATTTAATATCATAAAAAATGTGATTTCAAGTATATCTTATATTGAACCAAAAGCAAAAAACCAGCTCATACTTGATAGGATCTTAGTTTCCTGTTTTCTCATCCTCCCTAATTTTCTTTAAAAGTCAGCATGCACTTAAATATCTCATTAATTTTTTGAAATTTTCAATAGACAGTTTGATCATCATTACTTCAATGGTCGTTACCACACTAAAACTTTCATTCCGATTATGCTAAATCGAGCCTATAACTAGGACTCTAATTAAATTTCCTAAAGAAAATGTAGAATTATATTGTTTGTGATTTTAATTGATTCATTTTTTTTGTTGAGAAAAATTGATTCATTTGTTAAATTATACAATTATATATTATCTAAGTTATACGATTTTAATTTTTGTTATAATTAAAAACAATAAAAATTAATTAAATAGTTCATATTCTTGAATAATTTTAAAATATATTTTATGTCAATTTTAATACACATTCGATCTTGAATATAACAAAAAAAATCATGCATGCTAGTAAAAAAATAAACAAATTTTAATTAATTTTACCGCATTTAATAAAACTATTTTTCAAATACTTTTCATTTATTTAAGATTGCATTCAAGAGAGAATATTCAAATATTACCAAATTGATATTTCAAGTATATCAAATTATGCTTTACCTTATCAAAAAATATATTATGCTTTAACATGACAAGAAAAACCCCAAAATTCTAGGATGGAAAATCAAACCCAGATGACTAAATTAATAAAAAAGTATTATTAAATGATGAATTTAACATCCCCGAAAATCAAAATAAATGTGATGTCAATATCTTGTTTGAACCAACAACAAACTAGCTCATATTTGATTATTTTCCTTAACACTTGAATCACAATTTCCTCCCTTCTCAAACGCCTCAATTTCCTTTAAAAGTCAGCACACACTTAATTATCTCATTAATTATTTCAATAGACATTTTCATCATCATTACTCCAATGATCATTACGTTAGGAAAACCTTCATTCCAGTCATGCTAAGTGGGATTCCAAAGATTATGACTCTAATTAAATTTCTCGAACAATAAATAAAAAAGCAGAAAAAAATTGGCAAATGACCATAAAATAGAAAAGAAAATAAAAAGAAAATTGAAAGCGTGTAATGATATTCACAAAATTGAGGGAGAGTTAGTTGGTGTAGATGACCCCCTTTTCTTCGGTGTATGTCGAGAAAGACAAGCAGAGTAGAGATAATAGAAAGAAAAAGAAAGCGGATTCAGTTTTGAGGGTCACTCACTCCCACCGATGACTGATCAATAACACCTTTTTCTTCCCTTTCTTTCTTCAATTATCCCAAAACTTTCTTCTTCTTCTTCTTTCCCTATCCCAAAAACGCGTCAACTAAAACACAAAAACCCTATTATCATCACCACACACTTCCCTTTCTTGGATCTGTAGATCTAACGCTATTGCGTCACATAACCGTTCCTCTGCTCCCTCTGCAGCCTAGTACTGCTCTTTCCCACAACTCTCGTCTGTTCTATTACTTGTTTATTAGTAATTTATTTACCCACTTGTTAATTTTATTGTTTTTATATTTTCAGGTGCTGTTTTCACTGAAATTCAACGGTTGAAATTCTTGGATTTTAGTGTTTGGACTTTGATTTGAAACTGATTGTTAACAAACAATAGAATAGGTGTATTATTATTTATTATTAGTTATATAATAATAATAGGTGAGGAAGGGTTTGTGGGGGGTGGGGTTGGAGCATCCATTTGTGGATGTGAAGGAATAGGAGGTTGTTTTGGGGTGAAATGAGGGATGCTATCAAGGTTGATGGACTTTCTGACTGCCTGCTGGCGGCGAAGATACTCCTCCGACGGCAAGGGTGGTTCCGAGGTTACGGGGCGGAAGGAAGGGCTGCTGTGGTACAAGGATGCGGGGCAGCACTTGTTTGGTGAATACTCAATGGCTGTTGTCCAGGCCAACAACTTGCTCGAGGACCAGAGCCAGATTGAGTCTGGTCCTCTCAGCTTGCTTGACACTGGCCCTTATGGGACCTTTGTTGGTGTGTATGATGGACACGGTGGACCCGAGACGTCGCGCTACATCTGTGATCATCTCTTCCAACATCTAAAACGTAATGGATTTTTAGTATTTATTATTATGACACTCCATGTTGTAGAGAGATTCGCAGGCATTCTTCGCCGTTGAATGTGTATTGCATCAGTTAGAATGGCGGTGTTGATGGCCCCAAAACTTGATGTGGTACATTTTCAATAGTATGGAGCAAGAATATTATTGTCTTGCTCTAGGAGTACCTATGAATTTCAGTTGGAAAAATCTTGGATATAATTTTGTAGGTGCTGTTCTCCAAACAGAATTGGAGATTCACCTTGATAATTTGCGTAATAAAGGTTTGTATTAAAGGATTATGCAGATTACGAGTTAAAACTGCAATTCTGATTGGAGAATAGTACAAATGTATATAAGTTTTGTCCTTTCAGTTCTACTCATTACTCAATGTTACGCTTGAACATTTGTATTGACTTTTGTGCGTGTATCTTTTTTAAGGATTTGCATCTGAGCAGAAGTCCATGTCTGAGGAGGTTATTCGGAAGGCATACCAAGCCACAGAAGAAGGTTTTTTGTCAGTGGTTACCAAACAGTGGCCCATGAATCCCCAAATTGCTGCTGTGGGATCTTGTTGTTTGGTTGGTGTGATTTGTGGTGGTATCCTCTATATTGCTAACCTTGGTGATTCCCGTGCTGTGCTTGGTCGGGTTGTCAGAGCAACTGGGGAGGTTTTGGCGATCCAGCTTTCGTCAGAGCATAATGTGGCCATAGAATCTGTGAGACAAGAGATGCATTCTTTGCATCCGGATGACTCAAAAATTGTGGTTCTAAAGCACAATGTATGGCGGGTGAAGGGTCTGATACAGGTAAGTTTTTCATGCGAAATTTGGTGATTGTTTTTTGTTTTTAAATAAAAGGCAATCCACATCTTTCCCAAATTCTTCTGTCCTTTTGCTTTTGAAATTGGAAAATTTAATTTATTGTTTTCAGTCTATCAAAAACTTGATGTGATGTGTTATTAAACTACATATTATATATATATATATATATATATATATATATATATATATTTTTTTTTTTTTTTACAATTTTTGATGTTGTAGCCTTCTGCAGCCTATTTATTGGTATAAAGGATTTCCATATTATTATATTAGTTAATAGATGAAAGCATCACCTATGATCTTTTTTGGTAGATAGTAGATGTATTGCCTGTGATCTAATATATATTATTTTACAAAATTTGGGTTATTCATGTGTTATTGAGTTTTGTTATATTGATCGTTTTATTGGCTGGGCTTCTGCTACACTAATACTTAGATTAGTAATATAACTAGGAATTATTGGTTCTTTTTCTCTCCACTAAATTAATGCTACAAAGCTTTAAAAATTCATCAAAATTTTGATGGAATTCTGCCAGATTCAATTCAAGAATGGTTGTTGTATAAGATAAAGCGATAGGGACCACTAACCTATCCAACTTATCCTATAAAAAATTCTACCTTATCTAGCTTTTTATTATATCAAATATATCATATCATATGAATATCAATAAGACATGTTCTTTCTCCTCTCTTCTTTTTCATCAAACCACTGTATTTCAACTTGATGTTACTGTTCTACCATTCTCCTTGACCTAATACCATCACTATTCTGCTGCTGCTGCAGTGCTGCCTGTGGGGTATCCAAAATTTTAAACTCCTTTCACGGCGTCTTTGTTCAGTTACTTGACTTTGTTTCTTGTTTGCTGTTTGTCCTCTGTTTGCCTATGCTTATGCATTACTTTTGCCTTTTAGTTTATATCTGTTCCATTTTCTCTGTTAGGGCTATTTAGAACTTATTTAGTCTCACTGAATTTTTTCTACTGTTTAGTTCTGCAGTTGCGTTGTTACTGTAATTTCTTCTAGCAGCTTGCTATTGAGTCAATTATATTAGTTTTTGAGCTAATTCAAGCCTGAATCAGTTTCCACTTTTCAGACATGTTTTAGATGGCTTTTCTGTCTTATGAATTCAAATATGAGGTTATTCTTGCTGGTTGAAAATTCCAAATACCTTTCATTTAGTGAATCTGGAGAAGTTTGGGCCTTGTAAGATTGCTTGCCAGGCAAAGTCATTCTAGTGGTTCTCTTCCTCCTTGTCTATGGCCATGCAACATTGCAATAGCTTTTATGGTTGTGCGTCATTCCAGCTATTTTGTTGAGCTATCTTTCTAACCATGTTCATTTTTGTGTATCACCTCTCCATGATCTCTAATAACAGTGTTTATGATGGAGGTTTTACCAAGTTGTCTTTCCGAGTTGTGTATCACCTCTCCACCTTATATTTGTAACAAAATAAAAAGCCTTGTAAGCTTTAGCTTTAAGAGGAGTGCTAGAATATGAGGATTATTCATGTGTTCAAAATCATGTTATATTACTAGTCTTGTTGAACTGGATTTGTACTAGTACTTGATCTTGTTTGGTAGTATGAACTATGAAAACTAATAGGTTTTAGTTTTAGTTTTTTGATATCATGTCATACAATTATCATTCAGATATATTTGTCTATTTTCCATCAAAGCCTTATACTTCCAATGGAAAGAATGCATTAAGAAAGGAAAGAGAACAAAACAATAGGATCAAGAATCCTTTAAAGGCTTCAAAGACCGCAAGGGAACAGACTTCAGCTCAAAGAGCAATTAGTCCCCTTTACTAGTCTGACCTAGGAGCATCCATAGAAAAACCTGTGAACAGAAACTCTCTAGGAGGCTAAGGAGAAGAAAAAATGATCTCATTACATATAGTTGCGGAGGATGATAGTTATGGCTAAAATTCTAGAATCATGCTGTAGCAAAATACACAAAACTATATCTAAGTGCTCAGTACAAAAGCACTTTTTTTCTTTAAAAAAATTATCCTCTCAACCTCCAAAACCTTTACAATAAGTAGAGAAAAAGACTTCCAATTTAGGTAAATACCCTGCAGTGTAAACACAGCTTACGTCAAAGCTGCTTTCCTGACAATGCAAAAGAGGTAGCTGTTTATTTCAGAGCTTCTAAAACACTATTGTGTGCAGTCATGAACTAGTGAAAGATAAATTAATTTTATTGACTTTATCAGTAACAAAGGGGGTAAGCACAATGTTTTAAATGAGGAATGCAGGACTGCAGGGAAGGGTGAGTTGATGCCTAAACCTGCACTTATGCAGCCTCATAGTGGGTTGGGGTGAAACTGCCAAGTGGCCAAACCTAGAATGTAGCTTTACTAAGTTCATGATTCAAGATCTTCCAACAAAGCAAATGAAAGATACATAAAGGATGCTAATTTCAGTGAATTTTATCTGTATAATGATGTTAAATTATATAGGTTATGTTTGGCCCAACCTTTTTTTTGCCTTGAAAGTTTCTTCAAAATTAAAGCTCAAAACAAGAGCTTTAAGAATAAAGTAGAAATTATTTGATAATTTTCATTTCTTTTAGCTTAAGAAATGACTTGATAAAGTAGAGAAAGCAGGGATAAAGACAAGAGAACTAGGGGAGTGAGAGTGAGACATAGAGCTGGAAGAAAGAGAAAGAAGAGACTAGAGAGCGAGTGGGGAGAAGAAAGGAGAGAGTGAGAGAAAGAGAGGGGGCAGAGAGACACATGAAAAGGAAAACGGGGAGAGAGAAAGGGAGAGAGTGCGGAGCGTAGTGAAAGTGAGAGAAGCCAACTTTATTCTAAAAGCTCCTTCAGCTAGCCTTTTTTAAAATGCTACTTGTTTCCCTTTTCCTTTATAGAAATTAATCTACTTAACTTTTTAAGAGCTTTTTATAAAATGCGTTGTCCAAATTTCTTCTTTTTAAGGAGAAAAAAACGCTAGACAAACATTACCTTAAACTTATCATGTATTTTTTTGTGTCTTAACTCTCTGGTTCATCAAGGGAAAAAGACCCCTGACTAATCCAGAGTTCGGCCAGGAGGTAAGTAAAGCCTGGTCAAGAATTGTTTCCGCAAAGGGTCAAACTCGGTTATTACCCGATCGATTCAACTTTAACTTCAGCACATTAACTACTTGTGTCCAATTACTTGATTAAACTTATCATGTATAATACAACTTAGTTATGAGATTTTATGTGGCAGATTTCTAGATCCATTGGCGATGTATACCTAAAAAAGGCTGAATTCAACAAGGAACCATTGTATGCTAAGTTCCGTGTGCGGGAAGGTTTCAAGAGGCCCATTTTGAGCTCTGACCCATCAATTTCCATTCATGAACTTCAACAGCATGATCAATTTCTCATATTTGCTTCTGATGGTCTTTGGGAACACCTTAGCAATCAAGATGCTGTTGATATAGTTCAAAACAACCCACACAATGTAAGATAAATGTACTATATGGTTGTTTCTATTTTGTTTTATATTTTACATTTTATATTGCTTAGTTACTGTAGTTTTGTCCAGTCATAATTTACATGCCCCCAATCATTTCATTAAATTTCAAATGAGTTGATTCACGACTTCATTCATTACTTTTTAGAGCATTTAGTGCTTAATTATCTTATCACGCTTTCGATGCACTAATAAGTCATTACTATTTTCATAATTTCATATAGGTCATGCTAAAGCTCTCCTCATGTAAATTCTACTGGTTACTGTCTTGGATGTTAAAATGGAGAGGCTGTATTATTTATTTTCTAGATATGCAGAAGTGTTTTAAATTTCTTACAATGCTCATTTTTAACGAAACAAAAAAGATTTTAAGAGATCAAACACTTTAAAAAGTAGCACCAAAGAGTGAAAGATGGATGCTAGTGTTACATGCTTTATGTCTTGCAGGGAATTGCTCGGAGGCTCATCAAAGCTGCTTTGCAAGAAGCAGCAAAAAAGAGAGAGATGAGGTACTCTGATTTGAAGAAAATTGACCGCGGTGTCCGCCGGCATTTCCACGATGACATCACAGTTGTAGTTGTATTTCTTGACTCCAATCTTGTCAGCAGAGCCAGCTCGGTAAGAGGTCCTCCTTTATC
>PYAF01002124.1:111916-153475 GCA_007407185.1 Glycine tomentella
TTTGTATTTAGTGTTGTACACTTAGCAGACATTGAGCTCTGGTGATCAACCAGATTGTATATCCAATTTAACAGATTGAAAAAATGTTCGGTCAATTAGTACAATGTAACAAGTGACTTGGGGTATGTAGCTTGCGTGAGTATAAAGTACCAAAGCCAAAGGTGACCTTTAATATTTGATCATTAAGAGGCAATCATGTTTGCTCTCATATTTTTCTCATCCAATGGGGAGTGATTTCTGTAAGTTCATGCACTACTTTGAATGCATAGTTAGTTTGCTCGCGCAATAGGAAAACTAAATAGATAAGTATCCAAAGTTCATATTTCTTTTGGGTTAAGTTTGTGATACAAAAGGATGATAAATATGAATTTTGGATCTAATGGTAGGTACGGAAGAGGCGGGTACACTATCTTTTCAATTTTTAGATGGAAGTATCACGTGTTTCTATCACTTTATGTTAGCATATCTTTATTCTTCACACATAGCAGGTTTTTATTTATTTATTATTATTATAAATTTAATATAACTGGATTTGATGATTGCCTTAATCTTTTGGCCGGAGATGAAGAATACGTGGCATAATGAGATAAGAAAAGTAAAACAATGGACAGGAAAATTTAGTTATTGTTGCAGTCGTTATTAAGGCGCAGTGAATTAGTGGATAAATCTTTTGGTCCAACAATTTAGTTACATTTTTTGTCCCTTTATTTTTAGTCAGTTAAGTTTTCTATTTTCAAGATTAAGAAACTATATTCTTTCGTCAATTTTTTATTTAAAGCTTTCAACTTCTCATTTTTAATTCAAATTTTCTGGTGTTAATGATAAACTAAGATATAAAATAATTTAAAAGTTTAGATATAAAAAAATTGAAAGTTTAATAAAATTTGAAACTTTTTGTAGGATGTGAAATTATAATTTGAAAAGGAAACTTTTAAGATATGTCCTTTGTTTTAGATGAAATTTGGTGTTTTAATTGATAAATTTTGAATAAAAGGTTTAAAACATTGCAATTAATTTAATTAAATTTTGGAAAATTGAAGTAGAAAATGACGAGCTTCATATAAATTGATAGAAAGTCCAAACTTATTTAATTTTAAAAGTTAAGAAATTTGGCTTGAAAAAAATGTAGGATACCAGAATAAAAGAAAATCCAAATTAAAGAAACCTAAAGTGTAATTAAATTAAAATTGTAACAATTTAAAATTTAAAATTGTTTTTAAATAATTTATATTTTGTCTAAACTTTAATTCTAAATATTGTTTGATAAATTATTACCCAAATGAGCAATTTCTTCGTTCCTATGCTATTCTCATTTTTGCTCCTCTATTTGTTTTTTTTTATGATTCTTTCTTTTCCATTTCCACGACCAATGTTCTCCAAAGTTGGAAGAAACCTTTTAAAAAAAGTTGAAAGCAAGGAATAAAACAAAAGAAAAAGAGAAGCAAAAAAATGAGATTAGAAAATACACAAAGAAATTGCTCTATTTATCTCCTTTTCTCCATCCCCGGCTATGTTTACCCCTGAATCCTAAATTCAATATAGGAAAAAGAGAGAGAATGTGATTCACTTAAGGTCATATGATCTCATTCTCTTGTATTCTCCTCAAATTGTTCTTGTTAATGCCAAAGCTACTACTGTTATATTCTATCCATGTCAAAGCTTATGTTGTTTTAAGAAAAGGAAGAGGAGGAAGCAAGAGCTAAAATTGTTGCGTGGAGGATGCATTTAACTTTTATTGAATAACTCTTTAAATAGAGTTAAAGTCTAACGGAACAAATCAAATATCTCCTTATTTGTAGGCATGACTAATAACAACCTAATCGTAGAAGAATCAGAACCAACAACGTATCAAATTTCAAATATTAAAACAGAAATAACAAACTCCTAAAATCTAGATAAAATATCCCACTTTGCAGCTTTTGTAGGCATACTTTCAACAAAACTCCTCCTTGCCTTAATAGCTGCAAACACTTAGTTTAATTCTCAAAGCTTCAATTTCAGCATAATATTGTCCAAGAGCTGTATGTAGATTTAAAAGTTCAGTATTCTTAGCATACTGAGCATCTATTGTTCTCATACAGTTTGTAAGCTTTCTGTTCACGTCATCAATGATTTCCCTGGACTTTAGAATCTCATTGTCGTTTGCCATCTTCAGTTTCTCCTGACTTGCAGTTGCCTGTTTCAGAGTTTTTTTTCAAGATGTGTTATTTGAGCCCTCAGATAATTATTGCTATCACGTAGTTCTTCAATGATTTTGATATCCTCATCCATTTTTTCTGACTCTTCAAATTCTTGTACTGCTTTGTCCCTCTCCTTTTGTGTTTCCTTCAATTCTTTACTTAGCTTATGCAAGGAACTTTCCAAGTCTTCTTTCACTGGAAAACTTTTAAAAGGATCTGGTAAATCACTGCTACTGCTTGTAACCTTGTTCTGAATCTGAGAATCATCAGGTGACATTTGACTAGCCATCCTACTTGATTTGAGCACAGCCTCAAGTTCATCCTTTTCCAACTTAAGAGTAGTGTTTTCCTTCTCTATAGTTTCAATTAATCTTTTGAAGCTATTCAAAGAATCACATGTTTCTTCATCTTCTCGTCTAGTCAACTCCAATTGCAGACGTTTTATTTCAGATATTTTCTTATTCAATTCATTATATAATTTGCTCACCTCATTTTTTGTTTTGTCTCTTTCCAACTTTAGCATTTTAAGCTCCTCCTCCATCATATTAAGAGCATAGCTTTTAGCTTTCATTTTCACCTTAAATATATGTCTTCCTTTTGTATCTTTGATCAAGCACCATTTGTCTTCAAATATGACTTTAAAGCCTTTTTCAACAAGCTGCACAACACTAAGCAGATTTTGATCTATGTTAGGCACATATAAGACATCAGAAACATGTTTCAAACTTGATAAGCTTTTTGTAGCAACCGTCCCTTTTCCCTTGACTGAGATGAAATCACCATTTCCAATTTTTACTTTGGAAATGATGGTGTTGTTAAGATCAATAAACAACTTTTGGTTATTGGTCATATGATTTGTGCAACCGCTGTCTATTAACCATGAATCATTGAAATTGTTGCTTGTAGCAAAGCATGTTGCAACAAAGAGTTGCTCATCTTGATCATCTGTGGACACCTTTGCCTCTTCCAGTTTAGACCTGCAGATCCGCTCTTCATGTCCCATATTGCCACATTTTCTACACTCGACATCAGGCCTCCACCAATATCTTCTTTGAGGGTAATTTGTTTTTTTGCAGTGTGGACAAGGTGGGAAAGTCTCGTATTGTTGCTTGTTGGAGCCTTCACCCTTCTCACTCTTCCATTTGTTGTTATTCTTATCTTTGCCTCCTCCTGAATTTTGTGCTCTTATATGAAAAGCACCTTGTACCTCCTCCTCTTGTCTCATTTTTCTTCTTTGTTCCTCCTCTTGTCTCATTTTTCTTCTTTGTTCCTGTGCCTGCAAAGCATGTAACAGTTCTGCCAAGGAAATGCTTGACATATCCTTTGAGTTCTCCAGAGATGCAATTGTGGCTTCAAACTTTTCAGGAATTGTAACTAGAATTTTTTGAACAATTCTAGAATCAGAAAAATCAGCACCAAGAAGTCTTACATTATTGACTATACCAAGAAGCCTGTTGGAATATTCCTGAATTGTTTATGATTCCTTCATCCTTTGCATCTCAAATTCTCGGATTAGATTCAACAGTTGCATTCCTTTACCTTTTTATTTCCATCGTACTCCTGCTTCAAAAAATCCCAAATCTCGTGGACTGTTTTCAATGACTTATTCTGATGAGAATAGTGGATGATACAACAGCAAACAAGGTCGCTCTTGCTTTTGATTTTCTCTGCTTCCTCTCTTTGTGGTTTCTGATTTGAGCCATAGTAGGATCATCAGGCAGGATTGGAATTTTGTATTCTTGTTCAACAGCTTCCCAAAGGTCACTTGCATCAAGATAGGCTTCCATTCTAACAGCTAGAGGTGATAATTTTGACCATCAAATACTTGAAGCGCAGTTGGAATGGATGAACCTTCTGAATTCATTCTGAACAAGTGTTGTGTGTGTTTGTGTTTAGGAATTGTGGTTGGGCTTGTCACTCAGTCTCACAGATCCCTCGGAATAGTAGCTCTTAATACCAATTTTGTTGTTTAAAGAAAAGGAAACAAGAGATGAAATTGTTGTGTGGAGGATGCATTTAACTTTTATTGAATAATTCTTTAAATAGAGTTAAAGTCTAACTGAACAAATCAAATATCTCCTTATTTATAGGCATGACTAATAACAACCTAATCTTAAAAGAAACAAAACCAACAACATATCAAATTTCAAATACTAAAACAGAAATAACAAACTCCTAAAATCTAGATAAAATATCCCACTTTGCAGCTTTTGTAGGCATACTTTCAACAGCTGATACTATTATTTTCTAGGCACCTTAAGTCTGTGCTCTTAAAGGAGAAACTATCCATATCAACATGAAATTTCTGTAATCCAACATTGTCAATACTAACAAAGCTTTGTGAACAATCGTATGATTCAACTGATCGCCGAGTCTCTGATTTTGTTATTTGTTGGGATGAGCCAATTGGTGTACGGAACCCCTTTGGAGACTGCTTGTTATTTAAGCTATCATCAGTTGAGTAGAGGGCTTGCTCTAGTTCTTGACACACCTGTGTCATTGTTGGGCGATGTTTTGGTTCTTCAACCACACATCTTAAACCAAGTTGTCCCATGTTTAGCATAACTTCCATGTTGCATGGCTCACTCTGACATAGTAGATTTGCATCTATGATTTCTTCAACACTACCCTTCTCTAAGCTTGGCCTTGCCTGCATGACATACTAATATATTGTAATGAAGTATATAAACTATAGCGATCATCTTAGTTTATTACCAACAAGTCGTAGGTCCGAGTGGTACTGGCTTGGTCCTTTTAAGTAAGATCTCGGGTTAGAGCCTTGTAGATGGAAAAAATGTGGTTGGGAGGGAATATCCCATCAAAGGTGGCCAACCAGGTTTTCCAACAAAGATTAGTTACTGAGAAAGCTGATTGATACTCCGGACCAATAACATGGTAATAAAAAATTTATCCTAGTTTATTGTAATTTGACAAAATAGGACTATAACATAAAGCAAATCTTTGCAATGGAAGATTGGGGGGCTTTATGCATTGCTTACCCATTCAATAATATGTTGATTACTTTGGTTTACAGTGGAATCCACCACAGGTCTAGCTGAAACAAGTTGCAAAAGTATGATACCAAAGCTATAAACGTCGCTGAATTTGGTCAAATGAAAGCTTAAACAATAGGCAGGGTCAAGGTACCCTGGTGTCCCTTTAATCTGGCTGCTGACATGTGACTGATCACCAGTTGGCCCTGATCTTACTAGACCAAAATCTGAAACCTTAGCCTCAAAACCTTCCCCTAATAGGATGTTACTTGGTTTGATGTCACGGTGAATTATGCTTGGTTTCACCCCTTCATGCAAATAAGCTATGCCTACAACAAAATGTACCAAACAATTCTATTTTAATTAGAGGATTTCTGGTTAAATCAACTAGGGACTAGCACTTAAAGGGTAAACCTCTTGCTGCTCCTATTGCTATGTTTAGTCTTTGCTTCCAAGTTAAGCTCGTTTCTTTTCCTACAAAAAATCAACATTCATAGCCATACATTAGTAGTGTCAGAATCAAAGATAGGAGCAAACCATGAGTTTTCTATTCATGGCTTAAATCCTTTTTAATCAAAAGTGGTCTATGTTTTAATATCTAGTGGGGAAAAAAAATTCTTGAGCCTACACATAATAGCTTTGACTACAGTATGGTTTAAGAAGGATAAACAATAAACTTACCCATGATGTACTCAAGCAGTGAACCATTTGGAACATATTCATAGATTAGTATTTTGGCTCCATGTCGTCCTGATAAAGACATAATTAGACCAAGTTAGCATAAAATTGTGTTGGAATAACTCCCTCTTAACACTGAGAATTTCTGATGCATACATAAACACAACCAAAGCAATGTGCTTTTACAATAAATATCATCGATATCAAGAACATCAGCTGATAGGATGACTTTTAGATACTCTCATATTTACTGTGAAGGTAAAAATTGTGCAGATAAGCTTGCCTCTCACGGCACATGCATACAAGGTTTCTCTTAGTGGCATTTAATACCTACTTTTATTAGGGGGAATTTTTTCTGTAATAGATATGATCTTCCATCGTTTAGGTTCACATGATTTTGTACACGGGTTTGGTTCATGACCCGCCTGCTTTTGTTTTCTTTATTTTATTAATAGTATTTGGGTGTGCTTCAGGGTGATACATGGTGTTTGGGGTGCCAACCTAGTAGGGATCGCAGACACTATTGTAATGTTGCAGCATGCCTTATTGCCTTAAAAGCAAAAAGAACATCAACTGCTGACACAGTTATTTTGACTCCATTTATACTACACAACTAAGAGAGAACTTTTGCCATTCATAGTCACCTGGTTCTTCACAATATCCAATCAGACCAATAAGATTCCTGTGCCTTACAGCTGAAAGGAGCCTAACTTCTGCCAAGAACAAAGAAATAATTGTCAAGAATAATAAATTGAATTTTCTTTTCTGTGGGAGTCATGGTTTTAAATTGCAGTTGTGGTGGCAGTTGCAATTATCGAAACTGCAGGTAGGTGATGTTGCATTATGATTGGAGATAAAAAAGGCACAATATATTTGCGACCACGATTGCAATTTTAAAATCATGATGGGAGTTTGTGAGGAGAATTGGCAGGAGTCAAGCAGACAGAATTGTCTTCATTGAGGCTAACCATTTCTGAATTCTTCCACACTTGAGAATGATTCAGAATGAGCTCTCTTAATGGCTAGTGTTCCTTCTAAGTCAAAGGTTCCTTTGTAGACATTTCCAAATGCACCAGAACCCAGCAAGCAATCTTGGCTAAAATTTTTGGTTGCTCTCTCTAGTTCCTTAAAATCAAAATACCTTAATGATATTTTATCATATTCAAAGCTTTTATGTTCCTTTCCTGCAACAGTGAAACAAAAAGAAAAGAAAAACTTCAAAGATTCAGTGTCATCTTAGGTGATAGAAATACTTGAATTTGTAAGACTTACTTGGTTGATTGGTTTTTCATTTTTTTATTTTGTTTTTACAACTGCAGCTCACTCACCTTTCAAAGTCTTTCGTTGCGTAAGAAATGAAATGACCTTTCTCCTGAAGAGGCAATAGAGTAAGGCCCCTACCATTGTTGTTAAAATGCCAGCAATAAATTCCAGCAACATCTTATGAGCAGATCCACTCCTATTTTTCATAGGTGGTTGTGCTATTGCAGGTGGTGAAGCCTCAACCAAACAGTGACAAACATCAAAATTTGCAACCTTATTTATTATGATGTTCTCTCCAAAACTACAATTTTTGTGACATTCCTTTTTCTAGATTCAATAGGAGGACCCATGTTACATAGCAGATTGTTGCATGTCCTTGTGTTTCTTAAAGGGCATTCACAATTTGGCTTACTTGGTCATACATTGGGACGGCATATAAGCCAAGACATTCCCGTTATGTAATAATGAAAAACATAATCTATCATAAAGCATCCATTTTCAGCACCAACAAACAGAAAACAATACAAATGATAACTTATTATCTGTTAAGAAAATGACTTAAACAGAAATAGAGAGTACCATAGTACTAGAAATAATATTCGTTGTTGCCTTGTGCTTGCTTACAAAGTTGGATAGGCATGCGGGATAGACTTCAATATATAAGTATCTCAAGTTTAATAATATACAGATTTAAATATTTTTTTGGTTCGGGTAAGTTAGCATTTTTTATATTTTATTTTTATTTTTGTATGTTTATTTTTTTAATTTTAGTTATTGTATTGATATTATTTTTTAATTTTGGTTCCTATAAATTTCTTTTGTTTATTTTTAGTTCTAATAAATTTATATTTTTTCAATTTTAATTTCTTTAAAATTTTAATGTTTTCATTTATAGTTTTTATAAGTTCGTATTCTTGAAGACTAAAATTAGAAAAATAGAACTTACAAAATTAAAAATAAACAAAATATATTATATATAGATCAAAATTAAAAACTCACAAACTTATAACGGCTAAAATTTAAAGAATACAAAGGGAAAAACATATTTAAGGATGTATATATGATAATCATAGTAATACATGAGATTTTTTGACCAGGTAAAGTTTGTTTTAGCAATTTGCTAACGTCCTCTAGTGTTTGAATTGACCCGCATATTTCGCTTATTTTTTAGCTTAATTATTGCAATGGCGTAATCAATGTGATTACTTATAGTTTATTGTTTTTGTATCTTTTTGCATTTATTGATCTTCTTGTTGTTTATTTTTTTTTTTTTACTATACGACACCAAGTCTATAAATAAGTATAAATGTATTTTATATTTATCACGAATAATATTTTTTTACCTATATCCCTACAATATAAACATATAGAGTGTTAGTTTCTCCTAAAATTTCAAGAAAGATGTTAATGTAATTAATAAAATATTTATAAGATGTTTAGGGTAGTCTCATTATTTGTAACTAATTGTCTTTGACTATTTCCAGTAACAAGTGATTTTTATTTATTTGTTATTTTTTGGTTTCTCACGTCTTCACAGACAAATATTAGCTCCTCCTTTGTATCAACACAATTGATGTTTTCTTGTTTTGTTCCAAAACAATTGATGTATTACAAATTTCAAGTCTCATCATTTTTTTCAGAAAAAGAGTAATGCATTGGCAATGTAATTTTTTTACACAGTTGTCTAATTATAGCCCACCACCATATATGATAAGTTTTATTAATTTTTAAAATAATTATATTAAAATTGAATGATAATGTTTACATTCTTATTGCATAAATATTATACTCTTATTTTTTTTCGACCAATACTCCTAATTATAATCTATTCCACAACTACTCCCATCAGAGATATTAAATGAAGGTATCTTAAACTAAATATGTAGTTCGTGAGCTGTGTTAAATCTTGGTGATCGATTGGATACTCCTTTGTCATCATTTGCGCAACAAAAAAAAATAGTATTAAATATTTCATAAGCTGTGCGTAATACCTTAAACATCAATATTCAGAAAAAAGTTTCTTGCATTGTAGTAACATAGTCACTTTGATCTAGCTTATACAGAATGATTGTTCTTGTTATGCAAGTAGATTTAAATTTAGAAGAGAGGCCAATCCGAGAGCCTAATATTCAACATGTTCAACACCATTTCACCTCAGATTATTCCTCATTTAATTACGTTAACCATATTTGCTTCGTAGCCTGATAACATCTTAGGAAAAGACACACATAGTGTTGGAGATCGTACGTCGATTAGTGATATAACTAAAATAATATATATACGTGAATCATTTTACAAATCGATTTTGGTGGGTTAAGCCCAAACCGGCCAAATTGTAAGACATACTGTGGGTGGCCTGCACTGTTTATACTTTATACTTATGGTGTGAATACATGTAAGTTTTAAGAAAATAATTAAACAATAACATTCGGAATAAAATAAGTATAAAAATGAAAACACGGAGGTTTTTAGATTTCTTGCTAATATTCACATATGTAGAAGCTACAAGAACTTTATTTAGAGACTAGAAGGAAGTAGTACATGAATGCTTAGCTTCCCATTCTAAGGTTTGTTTAGGTCAGATCTTATCTTCTTCACTGTATAAGTATCAGTCTTGAAATCCTTGGCAAGGATTACATCACCAATTCCCGTACTAAAATTAGAATGAGTGTTCCTGCATTTGCACTTCCCAAAGCTGATATAACAGTGGCTGAAACTGATAGTGGATTATACTGATAATGTATCAACCCTTTAGGAAATATGAACATATCACCGGGTTGAAGGTTTTGTGTGTAAAGTGTGCGTGTAGTGTCGACAAATCCTACTTGCAGGGAACCACTTACAAGGAACAGAAGCTCGGTGGGACGGGGGTGGATGTGAGGAGGGTTGATGCTACCAGCGGGGTACTGAAATAATGCATATGATATGCTTTGTCCATTGAGAGCAGGAAATTGAACCTGATAATTTTTCTTGCCTTGAAAGACTGAGGAATTTGATGGAGAACTCCTCTTAATCCAGTGTAAGTAAAGAAGGTTCCATTGACACTAGTTCTGTGGTGAAACATAGTCATATATGATATCTGGATCACTTGCTAGAGCATTGTTAAAGATAAGCAAGGCAGGCACCAGCAAGTGAAAGAAAATCAATCTTATGTACTCTAGGGTCATGTTTCTAATTAGCTAGCTGAAGCAGAGAAAGAAAGTTAATGATTCTGGTTTTGTATGGTTCTTAGTATTGGATAAACAATTTTTTTTTCCTTATATGTCCTTTTCCTGATTTCAAATCACTATTATTTCGGTTGTTGAGTTGTGTTTTGGTGTGGGATTGGTTTGAGGCTTAAAATCCACTGGGTCGTGATGCTTTCTTGTGTGCAAGCCTCACAAAAAAGCAATGCTTTTCTGAGCTGGAAACAACTTTGTACTGAAGATTTTGAAGCCATGTGTTTTTATGATAGTGACATCTTTTCAAGGGTCAGTTTCCTTATTTAATTTGTAAGAAAAAACATTACAAAATAATTAACACAAGGAACTGGCTGGAAAAGCACTGTTGCTATTAAGTGTAATTTAGCCTCCTGTTTTATATATTCAAAATGTACCAAGTTTGTTTGGGTAGCTTATCTAGAAAGATGTTAGAAGAAAAAAAAAAAGAAAAAAACTTCTACATAAATTAAAATTAATTTATAGAAGTTATTTAATATTACTTCTCTAAAAGATGAGAGTTTTAATAAATTAACTTATAATTGAGTTAATTTAAATTATTGAAGAAATTCATTTCATTTTCTTTTTTTACATGTGTTTTCATATCTTGTTATATAGAGATACAAAACAAAAGGGGAGTCTTATTATTAAGCTCATCTAATGAGAACTCAACGAAATAAACAGCAACAACCACAGCAAGACCACTGGAGGAGCTAGGTACTTGAGCAGGCACAACGCTCATTTTGGCCACTGATACTTAAAATTGTGATGGAGTACCATATAGAGAGCCATGATTTAGATAAGATTGTAATGGAGTACCGTATGAGATCTATGAAATGTCAGGGAAGATCTGGCATCGAGACTAGAGAAAAGTTGCAAGAGTTATAATAAAAACATATGACGAAGCTTCTTAACTTACAGTAAAATTAAAATAGTAATTAACGTACAGAGCTATAGTAATACAAATTAAACTACAGATATAAGTTATTAAGCATGAAAAGAAGTTAAATTTTTTTTCCTAATGCCGGTCAAGCTAAAAATTATAAGGACACTTAGTTTATATTGATGAGGCTAACTATATGATCTGATATGCTTGTATATAGTGTTGTAACCTTAGCACAGACTTTGATGATTGAGCTCCGGTGACCTACCAGAATGTATATCCAATTTAATAGAGATTATGAAAATGTTATGTTAATTAGTACAATGTAACAACTATCAAGTGACTTGGAGTATGTGGCTTACGTGAGTAAATTAAGCATCATGGAAGTAGAATACAAAAGCCAAAGGTGACCTTTAATATTTAACTATTAATAAACAATGTTTGCATCTGAAATTTTTCTTGTCCAATTTAGAGTGATTTTGTAAGTAGTTCGTGCACTCCTTTGAATGCATAACTAGTGTGTCGCAAACAAAAGGAAAGCCAACCAGATAAATATCCAACGTTCATTTGCTAGTCATATCCTTATTTCTATTAGGTTATGTTTGATAATGATGAATTTAGTTATTCTTGCTGCAATCTTAAGGAGTTCTGAACTTCGTAATCCAAATTTAAATAGTCTCGAAAAACTTTATTTGTGCATCTAGAATTCAATTTCAGATCAAATGTCAGAGTCTCACACTGTCAGCTGCTGGGGCATCCAATTTAAGATTAGATAGGGAAATAGAATCATCCCGACTAGAGAGAATCCTAGACACAATTTTGTTATAATGTTTAATTCCTTTGAGGGCGACCTTGATACAGCGGTAAAATTGTCTTGGTGACATGTTGGTCATGAATTCGAATCTGGAAACAGCATCTTTGCATATGCAAGGATAAGACTACGTACAATATCCCTCTTCCTTACCTGCGCATAGTGGGAAACCTCTTGACAATAAGGTACTATTAGGGTTTAAGCGCACAATCATAAACTGAAATTAGCGAAAGCAGAAAAATTAAAAGATAAAAGAGAAACATACAAGTATTTTACTTGGTTTAGTAACTAGGAGAAACTCCTTGTTACATACATCCAAGGGCAAAGAACCTGTAGACCCTTTACTCACACTAAAATAGCAAGAACCGTTACAACAATATTCATCTCAAAAGAACCATGGCCAATTACTAAACCCATAAACAGAGGCCTCAACAATTATAGAGAGGAAACACAAAGAAGATACACAGGAAACAACAACAACCTTTAGCCACAATGATTAACCAGAAAATACAGGAACCTTCTTTAGCCTTTCTTCTTCTTCTATCTCAAGTACACTTGAACAACATTCAAGCAACTAAGAAGAAGTTAGAACCTCACTTGCAACACAATACACAAGTGACTGAAACCTACACAGCCATCAACACTCTATTTTACATACAAATCTCAAGGTATATATCAACCAAGAATGGTAAACCTAGCAGAGCTAGGTCATGGAACCAGAAAACCAAAGGAGGAAGATGAAACACGAAAAGTAAAGTAACCCACAGAAGCTTCAAGAGAGAGAGAACTTAGGAAATGAATAGACAAAAGAAAAAAAATGAAAAAGCACCACACACTTAGCCTTTAGTACACAAAGAAAACTTATATATGCCAAGCCAATTAATAAAACTCATCGTTTCACTAATGTTGGAAAGAAAAAGCTTCTTAGTCTTCACAAGCCCAACAAACTCCACCTTGAAGCACAAGAAGGACGTAGCACAAACAGAAGAATCCAGGGAACTACAAGTTCAATGCCAGACCATAGGACACTAGGACACAGAAAGAATAGAACAAACATATACAAGAAAAACAAAACCTACAGAACATAAGAAATTGCATTAGTATTTCTAAGTAATTTTAAAGAAACAAAAAATTAAAGCAAATAACAGAGGTAAGAAGAAGAAACCACTACTGTTGAACTTTTAACAATTCCAAGGCATCCTTGAATTTGTTAATAGATACAACTTTAGTCAAAATATTTGCTGGATTGCACACAATGGATACTTTCTCCACCTTCACCTTATTACCTGCAATAATGTCTCTAATAAAATGTAGTCTGACATCAGTATGTTTAGTTCTTTCATGATAAGCACTATTCTTTGATAAATGAATAGCACTTTGAGAATCACACATAATTTGTGGAATTCCATCCCCTAATCCAAGTTCAGAGAACATTTCTTTTAACCACAATGTCTCTTTAACAGTCTCAATCAAGGCTATATACTCAACTTCAATAGTAGACAGAGCTACTACATGCTGAAGATTTGACTTCTAGCTAACAACATTTCCACCAATAGTGAAAAAGGTACCAGTTAAGGATTTTCTCCTGTCTAAATCTGCAGTATAGTCAGAATCACAATAACCTTTCACAGAAAAATCATTAGATTCATTTCCAGTAAAATTCAAACAGAAATCAGAAGTGCCATTCAGATATCTCAGTATCCATTTTACAACATTCCAGTGATCTTTTGAATGATTACTCATGAATGTACTTGTAACACCCCGTATGCATCCGGTGTATTAACATATATTATATCAGATAAGCGCATGATTACTTTAATTAAAAGACCACAGAAGCGATTTCGAAACCGTATTTCTTGATTCATTATGTATGGTTCGCGTTAAGTACACACCATAAACATATACCAGCCTCATTGATCCAAAACAACAAAAAACCATGGCAAATGCATAACCAATATCTCTACAGATATATCAGGAGGTAAACAAAGGTATATATATATATACATCACTGACACTCACAGTGTCTATACGAAAGAATAAGCATCCCAGTGCTCTGATCTCAAAGATCACTTCCTCATACGAGGACATACAAAGTATACAGTCCATGCGCTAATCATAAACATAAACACAATATGTGCACACACACATATCTTCCCTCTACAGGGGTACAAGGTATAGCAAAATATACAAAATGAGCCTCCCAGCTCACAAGTAGCTGCACAGTTGTCCCTACTGGGGCCTTCTGCCCTGGGAACCATCACCTCTGGTATCAGAGTCACCTGCAAAACATAATCCCCACACTGGGTGAGATACACATCTCAGTAAGCTCAGGATCCTTGGAGGCATCTCCTCCACCCTGGCTCACTTCCATGACACACGTCATCAAGGCATCACAATCAATGGCCTCCCGGCCCTCATAACAATATACAACCAATCATCTAGCTCTAATGTATATCTGCGGAACTACGCCGCCACGATGCATCATCATCAACATCAGGATTCTCAGTCCTCAGTGTGAGACCGGAACTCACACCAGTGCCATCCCATCGGGAGCTACCCCTTACGCATGGATGCACGTATATGGCACCTCCGAGAATAGGCTTCAACCGCGACGGGATCACCTATCTCTTGGTCTTAAGGGATCATCATCACCCTTGACGTGAGCAAACCAAACTAGGAGGTGCGCTTTTCTCCTAGGGAGGTCCATATCTATCTAACTGGTCAGAAGATCTAATCAACAGGTATCCATACATACAAGGCATAGAATCATGCATACATATCAATATGAGAAAGCAATAACCATTTCAATGCATGCATCATGAATGCAACCATCACTCCCTCAGAGTATGGTGGAACACAGAAGTGGGAAACATCCCCAAGGAACCAAGAACTTACCTGGCAAAGCCGTGCTCTGCGGTTCAGTCCCTGAACAGTGGTCTACGCCACTGACACCCTCAGTGTCACGCCCTATACAAGGCACATAAGCTCAAATCAAAACCCAAAGCAACCTCACAAGGCATAAGGATATAACACGGTTCTCAACCGTCACAATGAAAGGAACCTCATTCCTTTCCATATAAACCTTTACATCTTCTATCTTAACGTTATCTGAGCCCATCAATCACTAGACAGCTCATAGACCCTCAACGGTCTACCTCAGCCTAATCAAGGCACTAGAGTCTCCACAAGACTCAGTACAAGACAAAACAAAGAGCTCAAAGCTCTATACAGGCCAAATACTCAAGAATCCTCAATGTGGTTTGAACGGTTTCTTTCACACAATGTAGCCGTTCACATAGCCTCTCAGGCACATATAGAGCAAATATCAAGCTCATGCATGGTCTATAATCATCAATTAACCAACAAAATACCAACACATGCATTTCACAGAGCCAAGAATCAAAGTCCATAAAACGAACTTCTGAAAGCTAATCCTTCATCACAACAACTCCCTAAACATACTTTTCTAAAGGACCCAAGGCTAATTTCAACTCTAGCTCAAAAGGGTCACTATTCATCCCAAAATCAAAATCACAAATCAAACGGTAAAACTCGAGTTTCTTACCTCAAAGGCGACAAGGAAGACCCGTGGACCACTTCCCCTAGCTTAGGTGTCCAAGAATCGCTCCATTTCCTCGTCGAGCTCGAGTTTTTCGAAATTCCCTAGAGAAAGGGATTTCTCCGTTTGAGGCTTTTTAGGGAATAGTGATGAAAGATTCTAGCTCTCTAGGTGGTTTCCTACAAGTTTGATGTTTGAAGGGAAGTGTTTTGATGAGGTTTGGTGAAGATATGGAGCTCCCAAGCTCAACAATGGCGGAAAGGGGCTGGAGGAAGAAGAAGAAGGCTTGTGGCCTTCAGAAAATGTGACCTTGCCTTTTATACCTGTCCCGTCAGATGTCCCGCGTTGATCCCGCCACCTCTGGCGCTAACCGCGCCAAGCTCCCTGCACTTGTGGCGCTACCCGCGCCACTCTGGCGCTGGCCGCACCAAACTCCCCTGCACCTGTGGCGCTAACCGCGCCACATCTGGCGCTAACCGCGTTGGAATCCAGAGGAAACAGCTTTTCTAGAGCACTTCTAACGCCACCTGCGCCACCTATGGTGCTACCCGCGCCAGAATCGAGAGAAAACAGGTTTTCTAGGGCACTTGTGGCGCTGACCGCGCCACCCATGGCGCTGGTCGCGCCGCACACCCAGAGGAATGACCCTTTGGACCTCATTGGCGCTGCTCGCGCCATGCCCTCAAATGCGCGACGCTATCTGCACCACACTTGCGTTGGCCGCACCAGACTCTAGGTTATCACATTCTCCCCTCCTTTTTAAGAATTTTGTCCGCAAAATTCAAAATCATACCTGTCAAGCAACTCGGGGTATAGCTGCACCAGCTCCTGCTCCCAAGTCGCTTCCTCAAGTGTCCTTCCTTCCCATTGTACTTTAACTATGGGAATGGTCTTGCTCCGGATCCATTTCTCTATTCTGTCCAGAATCTGCATGGGTCGTGTAGGACAAGTCAGATTCTCTCTTATCTGAACGGTGTCAGGCTCCACCAGGTGTAAAGGATCTGGTACATACTTCCTCAACTGGGACACGTGGAAGACATCATGCAGCCCTGACAACTAGGGAGGTAAAGCTAGCCTATAAGCCACTGGTCCTATTCTCTGAAGGATCTGATAAGGACCAATGAACCTAGGACTAAGCTTCCTCACACCCAAAGCCCATCCTACACCTGTGACAGGAGACAGTCTCAGAAACACATGGTCGCCCTCATCAAACTGCAGCGACCTGTGTTTATGATCATAATAACTCTTCTGTCGACTCTGAGGTCTCATCAACTTGTCTCTGATCAGCCGAGTTTGCTCAGAAGTCTCTTGAATCATCTCAGGTCCAAGAAGCTGTCTCTCCCCTACCTCTATCCAACAAACTGGAGTCTTGCACCTCCGGCCATACAAAGCCTCGTAGGGTGCCATGCCCAAACTAGCATGAAAACTGTTATTATAAGAGAACTCCACCAAAGGTAGGTATCTGTCCCAGCTAGTACCCTGCTCCAAGGCACATGCTCGCAACATATCCTCCAGAGTCTGGATGGTCCTCTCTGTCTGACCATCTATCTGACCATCTATTTGAGGATGGTAGGCTGTGCTTAGCCTTAGCTGGGTCCCAAAAGCCTCCTGAAGGGCACCCCAGAACCTAGAGGTGAACTTTGGATCTCTATCACTGATAATACTATCCGGGACACCATGCACCCTTACTATCTCCCTGACATATAGCTGGGCCAACTTCTTTGCAGTGTAGTCAGTCCGCACAGGTAAGAAATGAGCAGACTTGGTCAGCCTATCAACAACCACCCAGATGGAGTCACATCCAACCTGAGTCCTCGGTAACCCCACTACAAAATCCATGGAAATGCTGTCCCATTTCCATTCAGGAATCTGTAAAGGCTGTAGCAGACCTGATGGTCTCTGATGCTCAATCTTCACCTTCTGACACACCAAACACTTAGCCACATGCTCGGCTATGTCTCTCTTCATCCTTGGCCACCAGAAATTTCTCTTCAGGTCCTAATACATCTTAGTGGCACCTGGATGAATGCTAAACTGGCCCTTATGAGCCTCGGTCAGGACGACATCCACCAACTCGCCCTTAGGCACAACTATGCAATCTTGGTACAAAACCAAGTCGTGAGCCTCCCAGGATACATCCTGCTGGCCAATCATGACCCTCACAGCCTCATCCTGCTTCTGTGCTTCTCGGATCCTTCGAATCAGATCATTATCAATCTTGGTCTTTCTCAACTCAAGACCACGAGCACCCTCGATCATAGTCAGGTGCATATCTCTGAACTGCTCAATCAACTCAAAGTCAGAGATCATCATGTAGGCAGCACTCACATGTTTCCTGCTCAAGGCATCAACAACAACATTCGCCTTGCCGGGATGGTATCTCAACTCAAAGTCATAGTCTTTGAGGAACTCCATCCACCACCTCTGTCTCATATTCAGCTCCTTCTGATCAAAGAGATATTTGAGACTCTTGTGGTCACTGAACACCACCAACTTAGCACCATATAAATAGTGCCTCCAAATCTTTAGAGCAAACACAACAGCCGCAAGCTCTAAATCATGTGTAGGATAAGACTTCTCATGAGGCTTCAGTTGCCTGGAAGCATAGGCAACAACCTTCTTATCCTGCATCAGCACACATCCAAGCCCCCGCTTGGAAGCATCACAGTATACCTCAAAGCTTCCCTCAGGGTCAGGAAGGGTCAACACTGGAGCTGTAGTCAACCGTTCCTTCAACTCTTGAAAGCACTGCTCGCACTCATGGGTCCAAACAAACGGAACCCCCTTTCGAGTGAGGCTAGTCAAAGGTATCGCCAACTGTGAAAACCCCTGAATGAACCTTCGATAGTAGCCGACCAATCCAAGAAACTCCGGATATCTCAGATATATCCTTGGGTTTCTCCCAAGTCATCACAACCTCTATCTTACTAGGATCAACTGATACCCTAGCTGCAGAAATCACATGGCCAAGGAATTTCACTTCTGTTAGCCAAAACTCGCACTTTGCCAACTTAGCATACAACTGATCATTCCTCAATGTCTGAAGAACAATCCTAAGATGCTCGGCATGCTCCGTCTCCGTCAAGGAGTAGATCAGTATGTCATCAATAAACACCACAACAAACTGATCCAAGAAAGGTCTGAATACCCTGTTCATATAGTCCATGAACACTGCAGGGGCATTCGTCAGACCAAAGGGGATGACCTGATACTCAAAGTGACCATACCTAGATCGGAAGGTTGTCTTCGGTATGTCTGCAAGCTTGATCCGAATCTGATGATATCGGGATCTCAGGTTGATCTTAGAGAACACCCTGGCTCCCCTCAATTGATCTAACAGATCATCAATTCGAGGCAAAGGATACTTATTCTTAATAGTAACCTTATTCAGCTGTCTGTAATCAACACAGAGCCTCATACTACCATCCTTCTTCTTCACGAAGATCACAGGTGCTCCCCACTGTGAAACACTCGATCTGATAAACTGCTTGGACTCCAACTGCACCTTCAGCTCCCTCAACTCTAGAGGAGTCATACGGTAAGGTGCTATGGATATCGGTCCTACACCAGGAACCAGATCAATGGAAAGATATGCATAGAAAAGAGTTTAACAACCTTCTTAACATTCACAGATTGAGATAAAGATAAGGTTCTTTCTTTTCTATTTCTTACTATATCCATGCCTAAGATTCTCTTAGCTGGACCAAGGATTTTCATATCAAATTCCTTCAGCAACATCTCTTTTAATTTGTTAATACACTTAATATCATGTGATGCTATTAGCATATCATCCATATAGATTAACAGATAGATGTTTTTATTTTCATTATCTTTCTTATAATAGACACAATGATCATACTTACACCTTATAAATCCATGTGACAGAATAAAGTCATCAAACCTTTTGTACCACTGCCTGGGTGCCTATTTTAAACCATGCAGAGACCTTTTTAGCAGACAAACCTTGTTCTCAGAACCTTTTTGTATGAAGCCTTCTGGTTACTCCATATAGATTTGTTCATCTAAACTACCATGCAAAAAAGCAGTTGTCATATCAAGTTGTTCTAATTCTAAATCAAGAATAGCAACAACATACAAAATAAGCCTAATTGAGGTATGTTTAACAACAGGAGAGAAAATTTCATTATAATCTACTCTTTCTACCTGTGAGTAGCCTTTGGCTACCAACCTGACCTTCTCCAATCTTGGGACTTCAAGCTTTAGCTTGAAGACCTACTTGCATCCAATGATCATTTTGTCCTTGGGTCTGTCCACTAGACCCCAAGTTAGATTCTTCTTTAACGAGGAGATCTCTTCCTTTATTGCTCTTAGCCATTTCTCTTGAGATTTCATGCTCATTGCCTCTTTGTAGGTTGCTGGTTCTTCTTGTTCAACCATCTCTGCAACCTGCAAGGCAAAAGCAACAATGTCAGCAAGAGTAAATCTGTTAGGAGGTCTAATATGCATCCTAGCCCTATCTCTAGTCAGAAGATAATCATTGAGGTTGGAGTCCTCTTGATTTTCTTCACTAGTTTGTTGATCATTTGCAAGTTGGTCAAGTGTGTCTCCTTGATCTTCAGTTTCATAATGATTCTGAACTTGATTCTGAACTTGTTCAGAATCATTAATATCAGTGGTATTCTCTACCTCCAACTGGACATTTCCAGGTTCTTGAGTCTGTCTAATATCCTGCACAATATCTTTATAAAATGTCAGTTCATCAAATACAACATTTTTGCTGACAACACGTTTTTTTCCAGATATTAACCAGAGTTTATACTCTTTTGTCCCTACAAGATAACCTACAAAGACAGATTTAAGAGCCCTAGGGGCTAACTTATCCTGTTTAGTGTGAACATAAGTTAAACAACCAAAGGGTTTCATATGAGAGTTAGGAGGCTTACCATACCACATTTCCATGAGAGTTTTGAAATTAATGGCAGATGAAGGTGACCTATTTATAACATGACAAGAAGTAGAAACAACTTCTGCCCAAAAAGATTTTCTAAGACCAGAGTCAGATAGCATGCATCTAACTTTATTTAAAATAGTTCTTCTTTTAGCAATGCTATTTTGTTGAGGTATTTCAGGACAAGTTCTATGTCTTAAAATACCAAATTGTTTGTAGAATCGTTAAATTGGTTATTACAAAATTCCAATCCATTATCAGTTCTTAATGCTTTAACCTTCTTTCATGTCTCAGTTTCCACTTGGACTTTCCAGTCTTTAAAACAATCAAATGCTTGATCCTTTTGTTTTAAAAAATAAGTCCACACACGTCTGGAATGAGAATCTATCACAGAAAGAAAATAATGACAGCCAGAAAGTGAACTAGGAATGTTTGGTGACCCCTACAAATCAGTGTATATAATCCAAGATATTTTTAGTTTCATTCTTTCCTATTTGAAACTTCAATCTGTGGGATTTTCCCAAAACACAAGTTTCACAGAAATCAATAGGAGAAAATGATTTAAATCTAAAATACCTTGTTTATATAACTCTTCTAATCCTCGATTACTACTATGACCTAGTCTTTTATGCCAAAGGGAAGACTCACTAGGATTTCTACTGACACTACAAGACTCAGGTCCTAAAGCTTTTCCATCTAGAAAATAGAGACTATTATCTAACATCCCTTTCATAAGAACTGTTGATCCTTTAACCACTTCTAGAGTTCCTTGAACAGTCCTAAAATTGTAACCACTCTTGTCTAACATTCCTAGAGATATTAGGTTTCTCCTAAGGTTGGGGACCCATCTCACATCATTGAGAACTTTAGTAGTCTCATATCCCATCCTAAACCTAACAGCTCTAATTCCTTCTACTTGACAGGTTTGGTTATTTTCCATCATCACCTTTCCACCTTTAACAGACTTAAAACAGATTAACCAATTCTTTTCTGGTGTCATATGATAGATACTACCAGAATCCATCACCCACTCCTTCTCACAGGAAGCATTAGACACAGCTAGAACCTTACTATCCTCAAAACCACTAGTCAGATTAGCATATTCCCATTATTTTGACATTTTCCTTTTTATGGACAATTCTTCCTAATGTGTCCTTCCTTATGACACAGCCAAAAGGTCACCTTTCCCTTAACAGGTGACTTATTCTTATTCTTAGTATTGTTCTTTTCTTTTTCTTTTCCTTGAAACTGACTCTTTTTACTAAACTTCTCTTTAATAATCAGTCCCTCTGCAATGACCTTCTTATTTATCACCATTTCTAGTTCTTTAGACTTTAAGGATCCTATTACATCTTCTAATGACAGAGACTCTCTTCCATACTTAATAGCAGATTTCACATCCTTGTAGGAATCAGGCAAATCATTTAGAAGAGTAATAGCTTGGTTTTCATCAGTAATCTTTTCATCAATATTAGCAAGACTAATAGTTATTCTCTTAAACTCATCCAAATTATCATCCAAATATTTACTATATTCCATTCTGAAACCAAACAGTTTTTCTTTTAGATATATTTTGTTTGAAAGAGATTTAGTTATGTACATAGATTTCAATTTTAACCAAATACTACCAGCAATAGTTTCATCATTAACTTGTCTAAGAACATTATCACTCAAATGCAGAATTAACAGACTAAAGGCAGTTTCAAGAATATCATTTTGATCAGTTTCAGATAAAGATGATGGTAAATCTTTCTCACCACCAAGTGCTTTAGAGCACTTTTGATGTACTAGAGCAACCCTCATCTTCTTGCGCCACATGTTGAAGTATCCTTTCCCGTCAAACCTCTCCACCTCCATTCTGGCTAATCCCATTCTTGAGTGGTCGAGGGTCTAAGGTAGAACCTACGCACCAGAGCCTGAAATGCACAAAGAAGAGACAGGAAAGCAAGAACCAACCAAAGCTCTTGATACCACTTGTTAGAGTTTTAAGTGCACAATCGTAAACTGAAATTAGCGGAAGTAGAAAAATTAAAGGATAAAAGAGAAACACACAAGTATTTTACTTGGTTTATAACTAGGAGAAACTCCTTGTTACCTACATCCAAGGGCAAAGAACCTGTAGACCCTTTACTCACACTAAAATAGCAAGAATAGTTACAACAATGTTCATCTCAAAAGAACCATGGCCAATTACTTAACCCGTGAACAGAGGCCTCAACAATTACAGAGAGGAAACACAAAGAAGATACATAGGAAACAACAACAACCTTTAGCCACAATGTTTAACCAGAAAACATGGGAACTTTCTTTAGCCTTTCTTCTTCTTCTATCTTAAGTACACTTCAAGAACATTCAAGCAACCAAGAAGAAAAAGTTAGAACCTCACCTGCAACACCATACACAAGTGACCGAGACCTACACAGCGATCAACACTCTGTTTTACAGACAAAGTTCAAGGTATCAACCAAGAATGGTAAACCTTAGCAGAGCTAGGTCATGGAACCAGAAAACCAGAGGAGGAAGATGAAACACAAAAAGTAAAGTAACCCACAAAAGCTTCCACAGAGAGAGAACTTAGGAAATGAATAGACAAAAGAAAAAAAATGAAAAAGGCACCACACACTTAGCCTTTAGTGCACAAAGGAAATTTATATATGCCAAGCCAATTAATAAAACTCACCGTTCACTAATGCTGGAAAGAAAAGGCTTCTTGGGCTTCACAAGCCAAATAGGTACGTAGATTAATTCCTTTGGTTGAAGTCTTTGCGAGTTGCGGCTGAAAGAGAGATTAGTGAGAGATTTCCAAAGATTCTTCCATCATTTGGACAACACACGGGTCCAACAAACTTTCGTATCCATATATTTCATTATGTCGAGCAAAACACATTCAGACAAGTCACTAAGTCAGTCCTTCATCTCTTCTCTCCCCCTTGTCCTTTGTCTCTTCGCAAAATCCATTGACAAATTAACGTGATTCATATCTTTTGATTCTTAGCGTATAATGGAAAAACTTTGGGAAGTAATAATCTGAAAGAATGGAAAGCTTTGAAAAATATCAGGAACGTCGGTCGCAACATTGTGCTCTCCATAGGCCTTTGGTCTTGCCTTAGGGTCAATAGGCCGCCCACGGTCCTTCTTAACTAAAAGTGAGGGGCAAACCTGCAAATGAACAAATTAATTAAATGTTGTGATGAGCATGCTATTGTGCTTAAGCGCACAATACATCCCCTCATAAAGGAGCCAAGGGTAACTACCTCTCTGAATAACCCAATCAGAGATTGAGCTGCTATTGAAACGGCCTTCTCACGTGACTTCTTATATAGCGCAAGGTCTTGTAGCAAGTCTTCATTCATTAACTACAGTCCAAAATCAAAATATGAGAATATAAAAAAAGGGTTAGGGAATTTAAAAAAAAAAAAAAGCACAGGATATTGGTTATACAAATTTAGGAGCAAATGAGGTTGTCTCATTCTAAGATCCATGACACAAGCCCACTAAACAAGGTGCTCGCTCATGGATGACCTACCAATTATGGGACACTAGTAGGAATCAAACCCATACACCATTTTAGCGACATAGTTTGAATTACAAGTTAACCAGCCTTAGTGGTGGCACACGATATATATCTCAACACCCCCCCTCACGCGGAGCATGACAAATGTCGATGGCTCAATACTAACACCCTCCCATGCCTAGGAATATACATGTAGGGCATAGACAAATATGAGTGGGCCATGTAACAAACATCTAGGATAGAATATGGGCTGCACATGCACTTGAACTCCTATATTCAAGAGGAAATTGGTTCGGACAGACAACCATTCCAAAGTACCAAAATTGTAAAAGGCCACCTGAGAATAATCATCAATTAGAGCCTTACCTTTGATCAAGAATAGTTGCTCTTCATTAAAACAGCGGATGGTGGAAGCCCTAACAATTGATTATGAGAAGTGATGCAAGATTGGTGCCTTTCAAATCCCTGCCATTGTGGCTAATTCCCTGGCTGTTCTGATGTAATAAGCCTGCAAAAATAAATAACTTCATCACTAGAATACTAGATTGAGTCATGCAGAGATTCATGACAACATGAGGCTTCATCATGACATGAGCTGACCCTATCATCTTTTCACTTCATGATGATAAGATTTTGACAGGTATTGGTCCCATAACCTTCAAAACTTCCAGAAACGGCTAATAACTATGCCAAAAAAAAAACATGATTCCATTCAATTTGAAATGAAAAATTACGGCAACCCTCTAAGTAACTGAATTTTGTTACACATAAAACATTTTTCACTATGCTTGTAATCAATCCTAGAAAACAGTGTAAAAATTGTCATGCCTCTGTCACCACTTGATGTATGTAATTTGTTCACAGCCCTTAAAATTTTAAAAGTACATGTTAAAGGGTCATTCATTTCAGTAAAAGCTTCTAGTAGAGTTCCAGACTGGTCAATTTTTCAACACTTCTACACCTTTTGAATGAAAGAATCAGAATCTTAAGAGGAAATGCAAGTGACACCAACAAAGTGTGGCCATACACCATACAGTTCAAAATAGAGCAGGGGAGTGGCATAGAATAGCATTCTCCAATTGATCGAATTAAAGATACAAATGAGAAAGGGTTTGATCTGTATTTACAGAGCTCATTGAGAGCCTACAATCCAATTAAATAACTAATTTTTAAGTAATATCCTGTAACAAGAACAGTTTTGTGATTTTCAGAGTTCAAGTCAGAATTTGAAAAGGCTGTGAGTGTGGTAGGCGACTCTTCATCTAAAGGATTGTTTATAGACTCTTGCTTTGCTCACTGCCAAATAGAATCACAAGAGACTTGGTATAAGACAGAATCAGATGATGAGGACTATTCTATGAAGTGAAGTGTTCAGAGGAACTCCAAGAGACAACCAACATTTGATCTTGATCTGCATCATGCTTCAAAAAGGTTCTATTTATAGGAGAGAAATATGTTCAGATAATTAACTAAACAATGGGGATCGATTTATGTGGACATGGAAAATATTTATTAAAAAAAAATTGGTATGTAGCACTGAACCTAGTCATGATTTCTGCCAAGGAAAGAGAGAAGAGAGATCCAAATTGCTCTGAATGACAAAATTGGGTTTGTTGGTGGTAAAGTGATTCTAAGCTCTAGTCTTCAAAAGCTAACAGATCCCTTCCAGTCATTTTCAGACTTCTGTAAGCAAAGGTAATTAACTACAACTACAACCATGCATGCATGTATCGATAAAGGTATCATAAGAGCAATAGATGCAAGCACCATAGAGATAGTGTGAAAGTGAGAACTTGAATTGAGCAAGAATAAAAAAAATTTACTGATTAACAGTGTGTACATATGCCATTACTAGATACCGGTATTAACGAGAGGTCAAGCTACTAGTGTTCTCAGGTTCGAACTAGCAACAATATGCTTAGAAACACAGCTAATGTATCACATAAACCAAACTTCATTTTCAAGTTTTATGGGTATCCAAAACAAAACACATTCATAAAGGAAAAATTAAAGCTAGGAATAGCATAATTGAATCAAGATGTCAGTTTTATATAAAAAAATGTTCAATGCTGGATAGAATTTCAAGATTCAGTCCCAATAAGAGATGCTACTAAGGCCAAGAAGCAATAATAATGTATATAGTCTCAGCACTCATTTCCTGATATAAAGATCTTGAAATCAAGCATGGTAATGTGTGATACTTATATGTGAACAATAACAGGGTTACCCATTCATATTTTGCATCTCTATGCTTATGGTTTATTCGGAAATGTTAAGCTCGATTATACTTTGTTTAGAACTGAGGCAACATTCTTCTTTATTTATAAATTTGTTTGGATAACTAAAGAAAGGAAAAGCATTTGAGATCAAACAAGGTGATGACAAAAAAGCTTGATCCCGTTATCTAGATTAGTAACAATTCCTTATTAAAAAAACAAGGGATTGTACCAAGGAAAATCACATAGTTCTACTGCATTATTTGATCCGGGAATCCTAAAATCTAGAAACAATACCATTCCCACATAAGAATTTCGTAAAAAATAAGTTCTAGATTATATAGCAAGGAAAATGGGATCCACACAATCAATGACAGCACAAGTAACAATAATCCTTATGTAAAAAACCAAAATACCACTTATTTTCCTTATAAAAATCATAAAAAAATAAAATCAAATACCTACTTTTTTCGCAAAATATAACTTTGTACCAAAAGAAAACCCTGAAAGCACTAGAAAAGGATAAAAAATATATCAATTTCAATTCACAATCATTCAAAACAAGTGAACAAAATCTGAACAAAGTTTAATAAACAGCAACAAAATGTGCCCAAAGAACAGACCAAAACCACCCAAAAATGGAGCATAAGATCCCATTCGGCATTAAAGTAGAAAGGTAAAGACTTCAGAGAATATATAACTGAGAATACACGAAGATGAAAGCGTGAAAATGAACTGAACAACCTAACCAGAAAACCATGTGTATCAAAGCATTAAAACGAAACTAACCCAGATGACTACAAAAATATGCACAAGCAAACCACGAAACTGACGTCAACACGGTCACCTCCTACATCCATATGGGGCAGAATGCAAAATGAATAACGAAGAAGGGGTTTTGGACTATTTGAATTTGATTTGAAGTAGGGTTTCAGCGGAAGAAAGGTGTGGAAGATGTTGGTGGTGTCGATTAGGGCAGAGTTCACGGGCTTATGGAAATGAAATGAAGTTTCAATTTAAAATATAAAAGCTTAAAACGAAGACGGTTTTATAAAAACCCGTCTTTGAAATCAGGCCATACTACGACGGTTATATAAGAGCCGTCATTGTTATCGTTCTAAACAGCCACATTATTACAAAAATGCCACCGCATAGGATACAAAGACGGCTAATTAATAACCGTCGTCGTTACTGTGTCGTGGATTCGCTTATTTCTAGTAGTGAATCGTGCAATCTTGTTCTTTTCCTTTCCTTAGACAGGTGCAACTTCTCATCTACACAGTCAAGTTTAGGACCACAAAAGTATTCAACAAGCGATGGCAGCCAAAAGGCATGTTTTCATCGCTCGTATCCACTACTGCCCAATTGAACGTCTTCCTAGATGTGCATCAAAATTTATTCTCTCGATCTCCAATTCACATTTATTACTGTTTTTCATCAAATTAGTGTTTTTTTTTATAAATACTTTTATTTAAAATCTTATCATGAAAATAATATAAATTAATTTAACTTTTTGATCATCAAATATTTTTTTTCATTTATAATTCATTCGTCTATCATAGTTATCTAAACCATAATTAAGTTTGAAACTATTATAACTAATTTCAAATTATGACCTTTGCAATACCTTGATTTGATAAAATATTTAAATTCCTTTCAAAATTCTTTTATTAATTTGGAGCTGAATTTTGGAGTAAATTAATGTATACGAAACATCATAAAAAAAACAAAATTTTTTGTGGTTGAATGAAAATATCAAAACATGTAAATTAATTAAAAAAATGCTTAAATATTTATAGATAACCTTAAAAGAGAAAAACATTCTTATTACAAGGAGTTTTTTCTGTTAAATAAATATGAATTGATATCTACCCATGAAGAAATTGTGTAAACTATTTTTAAGTTAACAAAAAAATGACTATCAATTAATCAATAATAAAATGCACAAATAATGAAACATGTTTGCGGTTATTATTGGTCGCAAAACATATTTCCAACTAAAAAAATTAAAATAAAAAATGCATATTTTATTTAGTTTTTTAAATATTATTAATGTAGTATTTTTTTATCAATATACAAATAAATAAAATTTTCTATCAATAATATCATATATTATTATATATACAAGAAAATAGTTGATTACCAACGACCAAAATGCATCACTAAATAAGAATTTTCGATAGACCAAAATCCGTCAATAATTTGGACATTGGAAAAAAACTCCATCAATAATTTTATATTCTGTCTGTAATTACTAATGAACGTTTTATTTAAGGGTAATTATCGACAAATTATAAGTTGACAATGTATAAGTTGTTTTCAGACGAATAATTTATCGATAATTACCAATGCCTTTTCCATCAATAAATTACAGGCATTATTTTATATATTAATGATGGATATATAATCTATCAATAATTTTGTCATTAATATTTTTATAAATTTAAAATTTAATTATATGGTTATTCTATAATACTATATGCTACTAAAAATTAATATTTTACAATGGACGAATATACAAAAAAATAATAATAAATTTTAAAAATCTTAATTACTATATATAAATATTCAGATACAAAGCTGTTGTCATACAAATTAATCCTGTATAACTTTAACGGGTCAAACCATTCATAATTTAAAACATACCATAGTTTTAAAACAACATTCATAAAATGACAAGTAATATTAACTCTTTTAATACAATCTACTAATTATCATAACATGGAGAGTGTGGTTGCTATTGGTTTTCCTATTGTTGCTGTTAGTCATCCTGTTGTTGATCCTGGTGATCATTTTGCTACTCTTGGTGGTTGTTTCGATGCTAGTTTTGTTCACATGACAAATGATAGAAATTGTTGAAATTGACAACTCATTCGCTGATTGTCCTTCCTCGTTTGACAAATCTCTTCCTCACTTTTTGAAAGTTGTTGTCTTAGCTAGATAATCTCTTCTAAATCATTTGAACTACTACTTGATGCTTTCATTTTTTTGTGTGTGAGACTGCTATCTCCACCTTGATAATTACGAGCAAGGTCTCCAACCCTGTAGAGTTGTCCCTTGTTCTTTTCACCAACAGCTTCGGCCTAAGACCTATGTTAGATCTGGATGATCCACTAACCATTGGACGACCTATCATACCTTGGATTTTGATGATTACAAAAGTATAAATTATTGATGAATTAATGAGTTGTTGTTAAGTGAACATGAACTACTTTGTAAAAGAGCTTTCTTATTATTATATCAACTGCTACAACTCTAGTAAGTATGTGTCCACTCTTAAGTAGAAAAAGTTTTGTTAAGATATATTCAGCATCCAACGGGTTGTTAAATCAACTGCGTCCACTTATTGTGAAAACCAGTGTTTACACATTGAGCTATTCTTACTTGCGTCCCTGGATTTAAATCACTTATACACATTGAGCTATTCTCGCTTTTTGAATGTCAACTTAGCCTTTGTTCATTTGAATTGCTAACATTTGAAATTTAATGAAAGGACAAAATTGAAGAAATTTACAGAATATTCCTCAAGGGTCGCTTTCCTCACAGAAGAGGAGCACATGCAATTGTCTGTACCTTTATTTTTATCCTTGTCATTCAGAGGGCACCACGTGTTTTCACCTCCAGCTGTGAGACAATAATCATATCAAGGATTAGCATTGATCCTATAATAGATTCTCCACTGAAGTTTATAAAGGCGACTACTGCTCAAGAAAAGTGTAGAAAAAGTTATCGGGTGAAAATGAGCACAAGTTCTCTAAAGTGAAACTCTGCTAAAATTAGTGGACGACACACTCAATACCTAATCTTTTCATCCTTTGCTAAGAAAATGTATTTATATTTAGGCTTAAATGTTTATCCACTCTTTAATTTTATTGAATCATTGTATCCATTCAAAGTTTTGTTTGTGAAAACCAAGAGTAATTTAGTGTTAAACAATACTTGGGTGTTATTAGATTAAGGAGAAGTCTAAGGGTTTCAGGAGTGACATAGATAATACTTGTATAACTGGGAGTGACATGATAGAATACTTGTTTGCGATCAAAGTTCTAATTAGTGGAACCTTTTACAGTTGAATAAATGAGAACTGAATGTAGTTCTATTTGAGTGATAGTATAAATCAAGTGTTTCTACTTCTTTCTTTAGCTGTTTGATTAAGTATTCTTTTAAGTTTGTCTTGACACACTTGCTCACAAGGTGTTTATCTGGAAAACCTTTGTGAAAATTCTAGTTTCCTCTTACTAGATGATCAAATTTTGTTTTTCATCATAACTTGATTTTCAACTTAAAGGATGACACTGTTTGTTTTATTTCTTTAAATTGGTGATAAAAGTCATTATTTTTCAAAAAGTTATTATCTTTGATTAACACATTATTCAACCCCTTCTAGTATGGTTGTTGATATAAGAATTTGAACCTGAAAAATTAAAAGTACCTTTCAATAACATAATTTAAACTTGAAAAATTTACAGTTCATTCATAAATAATCAATATATTAAAAATAATCTTAGTTGATGAGAGAGCCTTTAATTGCTTACAAGTGTGCCAATCATTTAAAAAAAAAATAGAAACATTGAATTGATAGGTTTTGTAAGATTATTAGATCTAAGTATTAATCACAAGTTTATTAATAATGGAATTGATAATTGGGAAATTAAGATGTATTGCAATGAATGATTCTAAAATAAAATATACTGTCAATAAGAATATAAAAACAGAAGCACAAAACACTATATAAGTTACAATCATTACAATTACAATTACAATAACAATAATGATTAACTGAATTTAAAGTTAGATTTTCTATTATTGTTTAAATAGTTATCAGTCAATTGAATATTGTCGCAAAGTGGGCCTTGACGGGTCGTCGATAAAAAAAAGATAGAGAAAGTGTTTTTCCAAAGGAAAACTAGGGGAGTCGCCACCAACATTTATTTAAGGAAAACCTCATGAAAACCAAAAAGATAAGGAATTGTCTATAATTTGAGAAAAAAGTATTCGGGAGTTTTTTATGCACGGGGAAAGTATTAGCACCCCACACATTCGTCATGAAGACAACAATCTTTAATGAAGTGTGATAAAAAAAATGACTTCTTAACTATTTAACTTTCTTTGAGAACATGAATTATGTTTGTTTTTGTTTAATTTAGAAAAGAAAGAAAATTATTATTTTTGGAAAAAGAGGGGATTTTATGTTATTTTTAGTTTTTTAGGTCGACAAGGAATTTGCCCTCGCTCCTACATATCCCCAGGTGCAATGAGCAAATTAGACTTACGTAGTTCTTTGGGTAGAAAACAACTTGTGTAATTGCGTGACAAAGAGTCGTTAAGGCATTTGACCTTGAAACAACTTTGAATTTTAAGAAAATAGTGGTCAGGATCGCTTAAGGCATTCTACCTTGAAGTGATCTCAGGTAATGTGTAATTTTCATTGAGAAAAAATAGAATTAAGTGATTATTTACTTTAGAAAAATATTCTGGTTTTGCGGTAAACTTTGTGAAGTCAAGCAAGTTGGAGACCCAACATGTCATTCACAAAATTTACTCACATTATTGAAACACCACCAAGAAAGTCGGAGACCCAACATGGAGTGCACGAAACATAAGCGAATACTAATACAGAATTGCAAGAATAAATGAATTAAATGGACAAAACATGCACAAATAAATCGAATGGGAATGGAAAGGGATAAAATAGAGGTGGAGAATACACTTTAGTAATCAAGGGTGCGGAGGTTGAAACACGGGGGAAATAAAATAAATAAGTAACATAATATTTACGACACATTGCTAACTAATTAAACAATGATAATGATAAGACAATCGAATTGAAAAGTAAACAATAGACACAAACTGAAAAATAAATAAAGAGTTATCCACTAATTTATGTATTTTTTATTATTATTTATTTATTAATATATTTTTTGGAGGGTCAAAGCAAATGGTTGACTTTTACTTAGTTAACATTGACAGAGTGTTGACATGGGGGGCCTGGTTTCAACCTAAGCGGAAGGGGTGCATACATAGAGAAAGAGATTGTAGCTGGCAATATTTATTATATTTCAAACTTCTCAAAAATGGGTTAGGCCCAAAATGAAAGTGGGTGCATGTGTACGATAAGGGGTGTAAATAGTAGTTTTTATTTTTGTCTCATACTTAACAAAAACGAGCTAGGCCCAAAATGGAAGAGTGTGCAAAAAAGGGGGGGGGGGAGTAAATAGTAGTTTGTGTTTTTATTTAGTCTCAGACTTGACAAAAATGGGCTAGGCACAAAATGGAAGAGTGTAGATGTGTAAAAAAGGGGTATAAATAGTGGTTTTTATTTTATTTCAGGCCAGACCTGTTTCAAATGACTCTCACTCTTTTACTTGCAGGTTGGTCCAGGTCGTTCTGACTCGGTTCCAACCCTAGCCAAATAAAATATTAAAATAAGCAACGAAAGAGGAGAAGAGAGGGAATGAAGAGAGAATAAGAGAAGAAGGGAGAAAGGAAGAAAGGAGAAGGAAGGAGTGAAGGGATACCTGGAGACCCCTCCTTTTTCTCTAGCTGCAGTGCCAAATGGTGCGATGTTGTTGTCTCCTTTTTCCTCCTTGGGATCTGTGCCTCTTCAATTTTTTCTGTGTAATTAATGTCTAAACCTCCTCCTTTTATATTGTTCATTCTCTTTCTGTTCTCTTTGACCAAATGGGCTCTCTTTGAGAGCCCATTAGATCCATTAAGATTCTTTTCCTTTTTATCATTATTTTTTTTCATTTTATTATTATTATTCTTCCTTTCCTTTTTTTTGGTTTTATTATTGTTCTTCCTTTCCCTTTTTTTTTTCTTTTTCATTTTTTCGTTATTTTACATGTCCAAACATAATTAGGGTTTAACAAATATCAGATTCATTAATTAGGCTAAATTCAATTCCTTAATGTTACCCCTGTCTAGCCATAAATCCTAATCCCTTACGTGTTCCTAACCAAAAAAGCATTAAACATGGGAGTTCTAATGGATCTCTTATTTATCAAATTTTATTTATTATGCAATTTTTCATCAATCATGCACAAATAAATTATGCGGTTACTATTATCAACATAAGGCCAATGCTTTGACTCCATGGGATAAGAATCAATTAAAAAAAATGAAACACTTACTCCATGAAATAAGAATAAATTAGGTCGTTATTATCATTAACTTACTTTAAAGTGTTGGAAGAAGACATCCTTTTCATGGTCTTTCATCGCTCCATATATAGGTTATGGATGAAGAGACTGCTACTTGATGTTCGTTGTGATAGCCTGTAACGCAACCATGCCTGGTTCAAACCTATATACAACAGAAGGTTACATAAAATTAAAAGAAAATGAATGAGTTATAATATATATTGAAATTTTTTTAAATTCTAAATTCTTACCCTTCACCAATGGGTATAACCATAGGGTGATCATTGGGTAAGGGTTGTTCCTTTTCCACATCTGAATCATTTCCATTGGTAGAAAAGTCCTTAACATTATCTCTAGAGGATAATGGAAAATCCTATTGTGATAGTGGGTCTCGTAGGCATTGAGCCTGTGATTGTGGTGTGACTTTACCTGTTGGGGATGGTATGGTTGTACCTGTTAGGGATGGTGTGGTTGTACTAGTTGGGGATGGTGTGGCTGAAACAACTGATGATGGTGACCACGTGGGTGCAACAACAAGAGATAGTGTGGCTGCAACAACTGAGAATGGTGATGGTGTAGTTGTAGCAACTGAGGATAACGATGGTGGCTTCAACAACTAAGGATGGTGATGGTGTGTATGCAACTATTGAGGATGGTGATGGGGATGGTGCAATAAGTGGGGCTTTGGCAGATGATCTTAGTGTATCTATTTGTGACAATACTTTAATTACATAATGTGACTTCTTTGGCTTTTCTTTCTCCTTCCCCTTATTCCCATGAAAGAATGGGTGTCGGGGTGAGTCACAACCTCCTGTAGTCATATATCTATACATAGGAAAATGAATTTATGAATAATAAGCCAAATGAATAACAATAATTATGAGAACTAATATACTTGCACCACAAATATAGTGAACTTCATATAGAAAAACCTATAATGATCATAATGAATAACTAAGACAATTCCACCACAAAATTGAGAACTAAATAAAGAGAATCAATAATAATCATTACAATTAACTAATACAGTTTCATCAAAAAATTAAAATTTCAAAACATTTATCCTATTTCCTAATCATATTAAGAGATGGAGACATCAAAGTCATAATCTAATTCCCCCTCTTAATTGTCTTCAACCAATACTTCTTCTTGATTGTACTTGAACATGTCTTGGGTTTCTTTAGGCTTATCCATTTCTTTAGGATCACCTTTTACATTTTGTAACCCAAAACTACCTTCAACTTCAACGATTTCATTGGTATGTGAAGGTGAACCTTCTAGGTAAGGCACATCATTTTCCACACCATCAAATTCTATGTGACTCCTTGGCTTTGTTTGGATTGCAACACACCAACAACGTTTGTACATACGTGTTGTTGGATATGGGATATAGTACACTTGCCATACATTATGCACAATGATAAATGGATAAAATTTTAATATCTTGCATCCATTCGAATATCCACAACATTATATTTTTGATTCACTCTTGTACCTATTCTCGATGGATTAAACCAATCACAATAAAATACCGCCACTTTCTTAGGATAGCTTAAAGTATTGTACTCAAGGTGATATATGTGTTGAATAATCCCATAGAAATCATATTCACCTCTTTCTATAAGGCCCTTTACATAAACCCCATTCTTTAAGGTTTTTTTGCTCTTGCACCATGCATGAGTTTGGAACTTGTACCCATTGACAATGTATGTGTCCCATTCTTTAAAACATCTAAAAGGCTCATTTGATAAATCCCTTAAGTGTTGGTTTCTCACATTTAAAGGCTTCTTGTGAATCTATGCATGTAAGACATATGAAAAGTTATATGATAAACCCCATTTTGTGTTGATTCAAGAGGAGTCATGCATGAATGAACAAGGATCAAGCTTTGGTGGTTTTGTGCTTTCAACATGCCTCATTGGAAAAATGTCAAAAAGCCATGAAGATCAATTTGATTCATGTAAAAGGGAAGTTGTGTAATCTGATAATCCAAAAGCATATCATGCATATTCATTCATCTAGGATTGTTAGATTAAAGGTCTAAGTAAAAGCTATTAACAAGTAAGACATTTAAAAAGCTAAGTTTTTGGAAAAATGATGTTTTACTGCATTAATCGATTACAACATTGATAGCATCGATTATTTTGTTCTTCGTGCCTTCTGGAAAACAAATCAAGAACAATGTAATCGATTACATATCGAATTAATCGATTACATAGGCTTAAATAGAAAAATCATGCTGATTGCCTTAATCGATTACAGAAATTGGTAATCGATTACATCTATGCCTATGAGAAACATGTTCTGCTGGTTTAATCGATTACATGTCGTTTTAATCGATTACATAGTACATTTGAGAATATAGGACTGACTGGCTTAATCGATTACCAAATTTTGTAATCGATTACATAGTGTATTAAGAAAAACATGTTTGTCTGTCTAATCTATTACTCCACGGAATAATCGATTACATTGTTCATAGCTCAAACCCAGAACATATCAGGAGCATTTTAATCAATTACATTCTTGAATTAATCGATTACATATGCGAAATAATCGATTACAGGAGCGTAAATCGATTATTTTCAATTAGAAAGCTGTTATAAATAGAACACATGGCCCTGTTCTTTGTAACTTTGAATATTTCAAATACTGGGCAATCACAAATGGTCATAAGCTTTCTTTAGTGAGTTTTCTGAGTTTTAAAACACATTTAGGCTTCACAAATTCGTATGGGTTATTGATTTGAAGAGTGAAGTATCATTGGTTTTCAAAGCTTAAGGAAAGGAATGCATTGAGTCTGTAATCTTTCTTTCAACCTGATTGAATCTTTCACATGCATATGTTCTTTGGATTATCAGGTGAAATCTTTCCTTATTCTTTGAAGGTGTAATTCTTTTAATTGAATTTTGTAAAGATTAGTCTATTGTAAATGGGTTTTCTTACATGATTAAAGATAGTGTTTCTCTAAGGGAAGTTGAGTAGTGTTCTCAGTTTGGGTTTGGTCTCTAAGGGTCTAATAGTGTTTTAGACTTCTGAACTTTATCTAGGGTTGATAAAGAGAGGCTTGTAATATCTTGTAAGAATATTTTTGCAATAGTAGAACTCTACTCTAATGTTGAGTGGAAGAACTGGATGTAGCTTCATAGTGTTTGAAGTGAACTAGTATAAAAATTTGTGGCTAATCTTTCTTCTTATCTCTTCATCTCTCAATTACTTTAGTGGTGATTCAACTTGTTTGCACAGAAAGTTTTGTATTGCTCATTGATTTCTTGACAGAGGAATTTGATTGAATAGATGATTCTTGGTTTCAAAACATTTTAAAGTGATAAAGATCCTATGGAAAAACTCTGATTTGAAAATTTTAATTTACCAAGGTTCAACTAATTCACCCCCCCTCTTGGTTGTATTGAAGTGTTCTATTCATTTTTCATTTTGGTCTTAATATCCATAGGTTTTTAGCATTATTTAATGATTATAAGCATATGGATTGGTTGTTTCAATCTAAATTTATGCAGACCTTGTAAATCTCCAAAGAAGGGAAAAAGAACATACAAAGGGGACTAAAAGTTGATTTCTGGCATGTAAGCATGACCCTATGCATGAGGCATGCATAATGGCCAGTGTTACAAACTTGAAGCACAACCCTATGCTTAACTAAGCATGGGACGATCTTACCCATGCACAACCCGCAAGCATAAGGCATGGATATTGATCAACACTCCAACCTTTAAGCATGACCCCGTGCTTATCTAAACATGAGTCGTGCTTACCCTTGCGAAGCTAGGCCTTTTTTCCTATAAATAGCTTAGGTTTTAATTGGAAAGGACATTTTTCTTAATTTTTGAATTATGTCTTTATTTTGGAGTAATTGGGAATTTTGAAGAGGCTACGGTGGAGGAGAGCAAGAGGAACACCATGAGGATGAATTCTTGTAAGGATTTCTTTCCCTAATGTCTCTATTGTCGTCATTATTTTGTTTATGCTTTCCAATGCCCATGGCTAGCTAAATTATGTCAGGATTGTGATGTAGGACTTATATGTGAACCTTATCCCTTCTATTGAAAAAAAATCCCAATTTTTATTGATTATATTATTTTATTGTTCTTTACTTTTATTTTGGACTGATCAATCCGATACCCGAATCAATTAATCACCATGAACAAAAGTCATTAGTTGATTAACTTATGCAATAATAAGATTCGTGGGATTTGTATGGACCATCTTATCCTGGGATTTCTAATCCGATTAATGTTGTTAATTAACCTTTATGTGCCTAATCTTCATTCTAATTCAGAACCATAGGAAAAATAAGGGAGTTAATTAGATAGAAGAGGATTTTTAGAACATGAACCAATTCTATTTTTCATTTAAAAGAGGAAAGATTAGTAATTGATTAGACAACTGGGGTTTGATTGAAATAGAAGATTAGAGGGAACATAAATATAAGTTTGAAATCACAATCCTAAGCCTTTTAATCCGTGAGAATCTCCTTGAATTTCTATTGCTTGCTTTTTTTATTGTCTTTTTACAATTAATTGCAACTCAACCCAATTTTGCTTGAAACCAAACTGCTAGTTTTCTATAAATTAACTATTTGGGAATGCGACTAGTCTCTAAGGTATGATATTTGAATTTAGGTTCACGATACTATTGCATAAACTATGCTTGCCCTTATGCAAGTACTATTTTTATGCGTCAATTTTTTGACACTGTTGTTGGGAGTTGTGTAGTTCCTAGGAAATTTTTTTTTTGAGAACTCAGACAATTTTGTTCATAATGTTTATATTTCTTTCGTTATTTTATTTTTTCATTTAAATTTTATTTATTTTCTTAATTTTTCCACTGCCTATTACGTCTGATCCTTTTTGCTTGTTCTGATAGTGTATACAATCCAAGTCCCAAAAGCCAAAACTGTTAGAAGAACTTGAGATTGAAAGGCTTGCTCGTAGACTTCAAAAAGAACAATGAGCAAGAGCAATGGTGGAGGCAGATGATGCTACACAGACATTGATGGACTATCTCACTCATCATGTGGGAGAAAATAACAACATACAACTGTCAGGTCTACCCTAAGGAGTCACTTTTAACTTCAAACATGGGTTCCTCCAAATGATTGAAAGCAACTAGTTCAACGAAGCTTCCGATGAAGACCCCATGGTGAACTTGAGAAGGTTGAGGTTGTGTGACACAATCAAACATCCCAACATCAGCAAGGAGTATGTAAGGTTGGCTTCTTTTCCATTCTCTATAAATGGGAAAGCATGGGAGTGACTTAGTGTACTTCCAAAGAATAACATCACTAATTGGACACAATGTTCCAACATCTTCTTGCGAAGGTACTTCTCTCTGATAAAGATTGATAAGCTCCAAAGGGATATTAGCAACTTCACTCAAAATGAGCAAAAGAACTTGTCAGAAGCCTTGGAAAGATTATAGGATTTGCTCAGGAATTGCCCTCATGATGGATTCAGCCAATAGAGGATAATGCATATATTATATAGGGGAGTGTCCTTTCACAACAGGATTAGCCTTGATGTTGTATGCCAAGGAAATTTGATGATGAAGCCACTAGCTGATGCCATTAGAATCATTGAAGGAATGTGCTCAAATCCCTACAACACATATAGGGATTGAAGAATCATGAGAAGGGTAGTCAACCAAGGGGAAAATTAAGCTTCTAGTTCTATCCTTGGACAACAGATCTAGGTATTTTCCAAGAAAATTAAGAGTTTGGTGAAGGCTCAATCTTAAGTGCTTAATTGTAAACCTCCCTATCATACTTTGTGAGAGGTGTGGATGTGTTCATGGTCTAGGAGGATGCACAGTGGGGGGTGAGTTAGCTCAAGCCATGGATGAGCTTAATTATGTGGGAGCTAGGAAAAATGGCTATGAGCATTACTCTAACAACAACTTTAATCAGGGACATAATTACAAATAGGGTCACAGTCAAAACTTGTATAAGCCACCTCACATGCAAAATCAGAGGTCTAGATAAAAGAGAAGAGAAGACCTAACATGGAAGATGCATTGTTGTAATATATCTCCCAGAATGATCAAAACATAAAGTTCATTGAGTTAATTGTATATCCTAGAGGGATGCTGAAAGATGTGTTAGTTAAGGTGGACAAATTCATCTTTCTAGCTGACTTTGTGATTCTACATATGAAGGAGGATGAGAATGTCCCTGTCATATTTGGATGACCTTTTCTGAGTACTTGTGATTTAGTGGTTGAGGTTAGGAAGGTAGACCCAATGGGTGAAAAGGGGACAATTTTTAAATTGTTTAATGCTATGAAAAAACCTTTCTCCTTTGCCACTTGCAATTTTATCTAGTCTAGATACCCATTGGAGAATTTGATGGAGGCCACATTCCTAAGTGTGGGGATGTAGGATCCTCTAGAGAATAATGAGGACTTGGATTGGGAGTTGAGCCTAGATGAAGAATAAATTTTGATGTTTCTTCAATCTTAGTAGGAAGACAAACCTTCAAGGTTTGAGAGGTTTGGAATGGGGAAATGAACCATAGCTGTAACGCCTCTCTTAACTCTCTCGTGCTTGATTGATTTTAATTAAAAACTTGTGTCCACTTTATATTAAATGATCTTAGTTGTAAATTTTTTCCGAAAATTCTTTTTGCCTTGCTTGTTTTATGATTCGTAAATAGCGTAAACGATTTTCCTCACCACGGTTCATATAATACGAATATAGTCCATGATACTCCCAAATACAATATCCAAAATAATATACAGACAACTTATCACAAATTACATGCCACAGAAAATTAAAAATCACAGCATACAGCTTCTCATCAAACTTCTTCAACAATCTTCATCTACATCTCATGCTTTCTTGTTCCTCTGCTCGCCCAAATGAATTGGGGTCATCACAGGTGTCAACCACAGACACAACTCGGGTAAGTTTATGACAAACATAGTTTGAATAATATATACACAGATGGATAAATTCTTAATCATATAAGACTACACAACTTACACAGTTTACAGATCATTATACCTAAATGTGTGATGCATAAGATGCATGCTCATCTTTTTATATGATGCATGACTGAGATCTCAGCTTATCATAAAATCAACATCAGTGGCCACAGTCAAGATAGCCTCACCCTCTCTGGTGGCACAAATAAACTTATCCAACCAGTCGGGGTAGCCCAGGGGCGCGTAGGATAGTCACCTCCACCCATGTGATCATCATGGTGGTGTGGTCCTCCCTGTCTCAACTATCCCCAAGTTCATAACACCTTGAACGCGTGGACTCAGTTTAGCTATCTGACAACATTTCCACGGATTAACCCCCGCAAGGCATAACTCCACGGATTAACCCCCGCCAGGCATATGCGTATGAAATGCATGAATGATTCATTTTATCCAGTCTTTAAACATCATTACAACTCATGGCATATATTCTTAAGAACAACACATAACGCTTATTTCCACCATCACATACCACAATCTCAGTATACAGCCATGATTCACCTCAACTTTTGGAATCCATAAATAATCACTATACAACACAAGGATTCAATTATTCCATCATCATAGTACAATTCTTAATTTATTTCTCAACATCAAAAGTATAACACCACCAAGCAACATGTTAATTCTTTATCAAATTATACAACATCACTCAACAACACATAAAATCATAACTTTCACAAAAGCATTTCAATTATATAATTCAATCCCATAATAAAGATTCAACCCAACAATTCTTAACATAGTTCATTCCTTGGAACCAATTATCAAACACCTTGTGTACAAATTTGAAAGCATGGAATACTTTAAGAAAAGCTACTTGATCATTAATATTTATTTAGTTCAACATAACCTTGAGAATAAATAAACTTATTTTCAACTAATTTCTAGCATCCAAATCAATATATATCCTTAGGGACACATAGAAGTATTTCGGCCAACAACCAAATTCTAGCAACATATTTTCTATTGAACAATTATAATTTTAGACAACTAATTCTTTTTAAGATAGCCATACTGTCAAATTCTTAGTCACTTCTAACTTTCATTTATTAAATTAGGTTCAAGTTATTTACTTAATGCTTATTCCTTAATTTAAAACCAAGTTACTTAGGCAAATAACCATGTAAGCTCTTTGAGACATTTTATCAAACACCTAGTCTACAAAGCAAAATAAAATCAAACAAGGGTTATTATTCAAACTAAGCTCAACATAAAC
>PYAF01002124.1:163446-189615 GCA_007407185.1 Glycine tomentella
GGGGGGGGGGGGGGGGGGGGGGGGCAAAATAGTCCAAAAATATGGAGACAAATAGTGAGTAACACCATTATAGTTGTTGTAGATAAATTATTATAGATTAGAAAACACGGCAGAGCTAAAAAAAGAATATAAATTAAATATACAAAAATAAATTAGAATTGTATTAAAAAATGGGAAAAACAATTACACTAGATGACTTATTTTAATTAAATATCTTTTAATTTATTTAACGACTATACACTATCAACATAAAATTGTATCACGTATAGCTAATTAAATTTCTCTACTTTGTCACATTAGGTCATATTATTTTAATTAAAATAATAAACTTAAAAACCAGAAAGAGGATTAGATTTTGAGATGGGAAAGTCGGACAGGGAAGAGTGGCTAGAAAAAATGGGGATGAGATGGAGAAGTGAGCTGAGGCAGAGGAAGGTGGTCGAAAAGAAATGAAAGGTTGAAGTTTTGAGATGAAGGAGTAGGGAGGTGGAGGCGACAAAACAAAAAATGGGGGTTGGGATTGAGATATATATAGCGAAGTGTGGTAGAGAAGAGTAGTTGGAAAAAAAATGAGGGTTGAGGTTTTGAGATGATGATAGAGTGGGTGCAGGAGAGTAGCCAAAAAAATAGTGCTGGAGTTTGAGATAGGGAGGGGGAAGGTGACTAAAAAAATGGTAAGTTTGGGTTTTGAGATGGAGTCTGGGTTAGTGGAGGGTGACTGAAAAGATTGAGGTGTTAGGATTTCGATATAGGGGAATGAGGCCAAGGAAGATGGCTAGAATAAATGAGGGTTAAGTTTTTGATTCGGGGAGTGGAGCGGAGGAGGTTGGTCAGAAAAAATGGGGGTTGTGTGTGTGTTTTTCTTATCTTAACTATTTGATTCATCAAGGAAAAGAGATTTAGTTAATTTGAAATTCGATTGGAAGGTAAATAAAATTTAATTGAGAATTGTTTCTATTAAGTATCGAAATCAAATACTACCTAAATGATTCAATTTTAATTTTAACACATCATTACTAAAGAAAACATTTTCTACAACTGCAGATCCACGACGATTATATAAAAATCGTCTTAAAAAAGGGGTGGTGACATTTTTATAATTAAATATAACTTTTTAAAGACGATTTTATGAAAATAGTCTTTAAAAAGGCATTATTATGTCGGTTTCTTCAAGAACCGTCTTTGAAAAAGTATCTCATTTTTCAAAAGGCGTGGCTCTCTTTGACTAAGCACTCTCACATTCTTTAAGAATGTTCTCACTTCTCTCCGATGCTCCTAACCCTAAGCCGCAATCCCACTTCCATCCGCGGCCTCCACTTCAATCACTCCCAGCCCTCTTCATCTCTGGCGGCGACGACTACAAGATCAAGCTCTGGAACTACAAGCTCCACCACTGCCTCTTCAGCCTCCTCGACCACCTCGACTACATCTGGAACTGGCAGTTTTGCTCCTACATTTCCGTCTTCTTCGGACACAACCACTATGTCATGTCCGCCTCCTTCCATTCCCGCGACGACATCCTCATCTCCGCCTCTCTCAATCAGACCCTCCATGTTTAGGAAGTTTCTTCTCTCCGGACGAAATCCCCCTCCTCCGATAACAACGACGCCTATGAGTTTCAAAAGAGCGACGCGACGTCTATTTTGTTTCAGACAAAGTTTTGTTGCAAAGCAAAAAACTACTACGAGGAGCTTTCCTCCATACAAATCAAAGGAGGAAAGAGAGGGAGAGAGAGAGAAAGAGAAAGAGGAGACACGGACATAAAGGAAACGAAAAAAGCAACACACAACAAAAGAGGTTCAAATTCGATCTCTTGTTTTGTTCTTCCATTCATACCTGTTTTTTTTTTCTTTCTTTCGGCAATTGCATCTCATCAAGATCGTTTAATTCTTCTTACCATCTTCATTTCCGCACTTGCTTACTCCTCAATTCTCTTTTTTTCTTCGGGATCTCAAGTGGGTTTCCGTTATTTCTCAATTTGGACGCATATTTTTTGTTTTATCTCTTGAAACTGCAAGCTATATTGAAGATTCGTTCTAACTCTTAGTTTCATCGCAGCAAAGCTGAATTTTTTTATATTAATATTAGCTAGATCAGAAACATGTGAATACCTCAATATTTAATTTTCTTGTTTTCCTTCTAGATTTTGCATGAAAATGGTTGTTTAATTTGGTTGTGGTGGCTATTCAACTTTTTTTCCCTGCATTTGTGAAGCATTTTTTCTTCTTTGAGATGTTTGTGGGAATTGAGCTTGGGAATAATGGTATATGTTAGGTTGAATTGTGGTGAGAATGAAATCCATTTGATTCTCTTTTGCTATGATGGTTGATTGCAGGTCTATGCCTCCTCTTATATGTAATAGCTAGTTTCTGAGACAAGAAAAAAATTAAAATGAAAACAACAGTTTGATTTGGGAGGAGGTAAACTACTATCCATGTGTGTTTGGCAGTCTAATGGTTACAACAACTTTGCTGGGCTTGTCAACCAGCTACTTTGGTGGGATTGGGGTTCCTTATTTATCACAACCATACCGTTCAAATGAAGGTTTTATAAAGGATATAGAGGTTTGTCTGGTTGGCCTATGAGTGGAATTTTTTAAAATGTTAAATTCTTTTAAATTATTTTTTCATCTCAAAATAAATGTCCTTCTTTCTCTTTCTTTTGGCTTAGTAATTATAAGACTTTGGCTGATATCAACAGTGTATGTGTCGCAATCTTTATGTCTATACTGAAATTCTATCATAGGAGGTTAATGCTTGTAATTGGTAGCTTTGCTGGCAATATTGAGTTGTTCTAAAATGGTTGTACAATACACGCGGCAGGTTATTGAGAAGAAGGCAAAGGTTGATATTATGAATCTGAACTGTTTCCAAGTATGTATTAGTTGTGCAGTTCTTCTTTTGTTTTCTTCTTTAGAAAAATGGTGAAGCATATTTCAAATTAAACAATTTTAAATTATTAAAATTATTTATGTAATTATGTAAACTTCATTAACTTGGATCCAAATAACTTTTTTAACATTCAGAAAAAAAGTCCACTTAAAATATAATATAAAATTTTAAAAGAAACATCTCTTAGAATTATTTTTTTGAGATTCCATATCATAGAGAAAAAAAACATAGCAAGTTGTTTTGAGAAGGTGGGTTTGGTTTGAAATTTAGTAGAGGATGAGAATGTTGATCAACAATGGTTGAGACAAATGATATCAGTTTATATCCTTTAATCAAGATGTCTTAAGTTCGAATCCTAGCTATGGATATGAGATAAATCATGTTAGGAGGGAATATTCATCTTATATGCATTTACGGTTCCAACAAAAATTAATCGATACTTTTGACGCGGTTGCTTCATATGGTCAATACATGATCAACAAAAAGATAAAAGAAGGTGAAAATGTTGACTATTGTGTAAGAGTGGGAGGTCGTGGGTGGGTAGAAGGCTTGGATGAAATTGTCTCAAAAAGTTAAAAATTGAATTAAATATGTTTTTGATTTTTGTAAGTTATATTTTTTTTCAATTTTTGTCCTATAAAAAATTTATTTATTTTTTGTCAATAAGTTTGCATTTTTAAATTTTGATTCTTGTAAGATATTTTTCTTATTTTTATTTTTTATAAGTTTACATTTTTCAATTTTGATCCCTATAAACATGATCTTATGGGGACTATAAATGAAAAAATTAAAATATTAAACGGATTAAAATTGAAAAAAGTACAAACTTACAAGGATTAAAAATAAAAGAAAACTTTCAAGAACCAAAATTAAAAAAATACAAACTTACAATTACAAGAACTGAAATTTAAAAGATGAACTTACAGTATCAAATGAAAAAGCAATAAATTAAATTATAAGTATCAAAACATATTTAAATCTTAGCAGTTTTAATAAAAGCGCAAAGTGATTTGTCTTTAATTTTAAATTTATAGAATTAGAGGAGAGAGATACTTAAATTATAGAAAAATAAAAATATCATATAGCTTTATAAGATTTTAAAAAAATTATAAATTAAGTAACTCCTTTATTTGAAGATGCTTTTATAAATTATTCTTGGAAAAATGGTTTTTCAATTTTCAAATGAAACCCCTTACAATTTTTTATTTTGTTTGGAATTCAGTTCTTACGACTAGTATTTAATAATCACGAATAGTATAAACTTCTTCAAACAAAATCCTAATATTGGACAATAAATTGCTTTTATTATTTTCTTTTGAATGGACAATGAAGCTATATTATAATATGTAAGAAATATATGATAATAAATTATGTAAAAAATTACCCCTCTTAAATTGAAGATCACTATACCTTTTATTGTTCCCCAAAAAGAATCAATTTGTGGCCAATGTTTTAGGCAACCATCCAATCTAAACTAGACAGCATCCCTAGGTTAGCTCAGACTGGTGAACCCCTGGAGTTCATCCGAGTTGTACATTTTAATAACAACAGAACGTGCCTATGAAATGCTTGATCTTTTTGCGTGTATGGGCATTAAGTGTTTTAGATCATTAATTAATTAAGAAATTAAAAAATATTTATTGTGTAAATAAAAATGTAAAAGTAATCATAATTAATATAATTTTTTATCTCTCAATAAAAATATTTTTACTTTAAATTTTTTAACTAATATCTACATATACTGAAAAGTATTTATCATATTTTTATTAGGCTTTTTTCTTAATTTTATCTTTAATTTTTCTAATGGTAACGGTGTCCTTGACCATGACCAACTTCACATTAATGAGATTGGTCTTTCTTTCTTTATATATTAATACTGATGAAGGACGCTTTATATGGTGCATTTAAGAGGATGTCGATTGGATTAATGATTATTATACCTACTTTGCTTATTACAGTGTCTCGCAATAAATTGCTAGATCTAGTTGGTTGTGATCAATTTCAACGAGTTAGTCATGTGTGCAGTAAAATAAAACTCTTTAATAAAAGTTGCAATTTTGGTTTTACGTAACTTTTTTTAAAAAAAAGAATATGAAACAAATATAATTTTTTACCAGTAGTAAATATTTTTTAAGTTCTGATATATATTCTTTATTATTTAGACTAAAGACCCCTAACCTCGCTTATCTTTATTTTTTTTATACTAAACAAATGAATTGTTTGCGTTGTTTAAATAGGAAAATTTTGCACCAATACGGAAACGATTATTTGTATACTTTTTTGTTACATGACTTGTCAAATCTTATTATGAAGAGCATTGTGCAGTTTAAAGGGGAAAATAATTGTATAACTAAGAAAATAAGCAGCAAGCAGCCGATCTCACGATCAAGATGAATATTCTCATATTAAATTTTTATGACTTTATTTTGTGAAATTTTTTTTAGTTTATCTTTATATAAATATTTATAAATATTTGAGTTTAGAAAATATTTATATAGAGAGAGAGAGATATAAATAAACTTTTCATATAATAAAGTTGATCTATATGAAATGGATATGGATGATATGTTCTCTAAGATGTTGTTGATTTGTCTAAGATATATATATACTCTAGTGATTTGGGATTAAATTCTTGAATAGTGTTGGCTCTTCATTATGTGTTTCAATATGTCGAAACCTGAGATCTTCTGAGGTCAATTGGTACTCCCAATGCAACTAAGACATCATGAAAACGAATGGATACTTATAAAAGAAAAACACTTCGATACTCAAATCAGTAAGAATTTCTCCAGAATAATAAAGTATTTTTAAACTAAAGGTAAGGGGTCAGATATCGACTGGATTATTCAATACTAGGTTCAAAGTCTCTTTAGGACAATGATACTCTCTCTAGGAGTACTATTCTTCACATGTGTATCTTAAACATTCTTCATCTAGACATTATTGACTTCGACAATTGTAGTTTTAAAGATGATATTTTAGGCAAGATAACCCATTATATGCATAAGCTTGATCGAAAATAAATCTTATAAAAAAAATAAAAGGATTTATGTTTTTGTATTTAGAATTAGACAATTGCCATTCTAAGGTACAAATTAATTGCGCCATTCTCTTTGATTAATATTTCCTATTTGACCATTACTCGACAGATCTTGATTACAAAGAAAATAATAAGTGAATTATCTTTGTCAAAATTATCTCATTGTTAACATTAACAGTAGGTATTAATTGGATAAGATTATTTCTGGAGGGTAAACAGCCTTTTATGGAGATTTAGTCAAATAATTAAAATAATATAAAGAAATTTTTTCCTATGAATTTTTTTTAATCATAAACAAAATATTAAAATTGATGTTCTACAAAAACTAAAACTAATCATCAAAATATTTGACAATATAAAACCACGTATTAAAAATCATTTCATATTCATTTTTATAGTTTTACAATTAAAATTTTTGTTTTATAATCTAAATAATCTAAATTGTCTTAAAATTACTTTTCTCTTAATTGACATCGGATGTCAAAGTTTTGTACATACACTACTTAATAACTTTGTATAGAATATAAATTTAACCAATCTAACAATTAAACTAATTCAAAGTTTTTATAAATTAAATAAAATTCATAAATTTCATACAAATCAAAAACTAATTATTACTTTATCAATAAACTTCATTTATATATATATATATAATGTTATTTAAAATATGGATAAATATTTATTACCACTAGACAACCTTACAACAAATGTCCAATCTATGTGAAATTTATCATACATCATCAAAAACATACTATCAAGTTATATGTTCAATGGTCGATTGATTAATTTTGTATTTTTAAAAAATTAAGTGATATAAATGTAAAAAAATGACAGTTTTATCGGTTGTCCCATAATAATATAAAATTTATTTTTTATCATTGAAATAATTTTTTTCTCGCTGCTAATCCAACCACAAATTACCCTCGTTCCCTCTACCCTTCCAACGAATGAATAAACGAAAGATTTGTGCTCCCTAGTCTACTCTTTCAAGTTCTTTACTCCAAGGTTAAAAAATAGTGCATATACAAGAAATGGCAGCTGATTTATGTCAAAATTTTCTTTCTAGTAGCTTATTACAAATATGTCACTCATGAGTGACATGGGATGGTTGGTTCCTAGTTCCTACTACATTTAACCATGGTATACATTCCTAAAAAGTAACTTCCCTTATATAAAAAATAAATAAAAATGAAAGAACCTAGCTAGCTATTTTTACGGTTTGTACTTTGCATTTACAAAATTACAGATCCCTTCTGCATAATGGGCAGGAACCATGCTTTATCAGCCACATATCAATGCAAGGTAGGTGAAACGTGTGATGACAATGAGGCAAACTTCTACCAGTCTCCCCAAGCTGAAAGTCCTGGGAATGCACAAATTCTTCACAATATAAATTTCAAAACATACAAGCTTAACAACTTTTCTCTACCACCACCAAAAAATAAAAATAAAAAGCTGACTGTTTCATTATTGGGGCTGATTTTAATTTTATTCTTCTCCATTTGAATTTTTTCGATCATATAATATTGGTGTAGATTATTCACCAATTTTATTGATGATTAATCTCTATCAGAAAATCTGATTTATCACTGCTAATGACATCTTCCCTTCAACTATTTTTTTTTTCAAGACACGAATTTAAGATATTGTTTAAAAGAATCAAATGAATCAAATTCAATATCATTCAGACCATTAACTTATTCCTTTAATGATTTTTTAATGGTTCTTTAATGGTAATTGTTTAAATACTTAATTTCTAATAAATAATAATTTTTTAAAAAATATTTACTAATTCATACATAAAATTAAAGCTATTTTTATTTTAAATAATAATAACCTTTCCCCGTTAACACCAAAGATTTTACACCAGCCTTAAACCTAGCAGTAATAATAACAGATGTCCCCGCCCACCCCCTCTGTATCTGAACCTACTTAACATTAATAACGCTTCAAGAAAAATTGTATCAAAAACAAACCTGAAGGCAAACTGAACATGAATCTTTCTCCCCAGAAGCATCAACATTGTTGTCGCTAGTAATTGTTATCTTTGGGATCTTTTCAACTGAATCTCTCGATAAACCTTTGGCGCTACCAATGTCAAATAGGTTTTGTACCTCATCAAAGCTTATTTCAACAGCACCCATCTGAGAAAGGAAGAGCAAAGGCATAATAAGCAAGATGATGCAAGTGCATAACCTAATTTCTGTCTCACAACCTAACTTCATTTACAAAATAAAATAAAATAAATACCTGACTTTGGACAGCACTCAACATGGCTGGACCTATCCTTTCACGCACTAGTCTTCCACTCAATAGGCTAGCAAGAACATCAATCTGCATTACAAAACTTAAAATGATTAGACTACACAACTTGCTAGTGAAAATGACAATAAAATCTCATGGGGCCAAGCAAAGAACTCAGCAATTGTGCAGTAGCAATTTATATATCCCATTTTTGACAAGGTCTTGAAAATGAAAACCATGTCACTTACTCACCAAGTATAAGACACACCCAATTCTAGATTCGTCAGATTTCCAAAGAACAAGGGAAGATTCAAAAACTTCAATGGAAAAAACAGCTCCTGATATGGCACCAATAGCAGCCCCTCGAATGAAACCACTCTCTGTCTCTTGGCCTATCAAGGCACCAGTCATAGCACCCAACAAAGTTCCAACTGCAAATATAACAAACAGCCCATTAAACCTTATTAGCCTCAAATATTGTCACAATTTGGAATTTCAAAACAAAAATTATAAAAAGAAAAACAACCATTGATTTCAGATGATTTTGAAAATGGACACAAGGCAAAGACATGTCAAAAGGACACAAACTTCAGGTGATTTAGAAAATGGACACAAGACAAGACATGTAAAGAACATATGCAAATTGCTGAACAATCCAACACAAACCAACATCCAAGTTCTCATTTTTTTTCTCCCCACAAAACGGAGCAAAATTAAACAAAACAAAATATTTATGTGTCTGTAAGAATTATAATTGCCAGAAAACTCAAAGGCAACCTCGTCCATAACACGACACTGACAATCACAATGGCAAAACCAAATTCTTCATAACAGATCGAGAATTTGGCGAAAAGAGAGCGGGGGTTGTACCTAATGCAAAGCAGAAGGTCAAGATCGCAGAGAAGATGTTCCCAATGATGGCAGAGATGAAGAGGGTACCAACCCTTTTGACCCTCTCAACGAAATTCCCAAAGGAACCCATCAAAGGGCATTGATTTGGCACAAACTCCATGTGGGTATCTCAGAAATTCCAGTGCCGTTTGTTCAATGTCACAGATTCGGGTTTAAGGAAGAGTTATATATATAAATATAAAAACAGTAATGTCTACAAGAGGACGCCAAGATAACGAACTTTATCCCTTCTATTTTATAAATACTTCGTGTGTATGACAGGAGAGAACATGAATCAAACTTTACCTTCAACCAACTCGCATTTAAAGCTGGTGTCCCATATGCCACAGTGGCACACTCATTTTAGTATCCATTTTGCTAGGAAAGAAAAAAAAAATCTTACTATTGTTAATAAAGTTGTATTATTATTAGTAGGGTTTTTTCTCCTCTAAAAAAGGTTTTTGTTTTGTGTTTATAATTAAGTGATAAGAATTTGAAAAACTATTCATAACAAATATTTGTTATATTTAAAATTTTATAAGTCATGTAACAATCTTATCATACATTATAACTTGTAATTGAATAAAAAATGTAAACAAATTTTTCACTTTGAATATATTCTAATAATTTTTTATTTTCAATAAATAAAGTATTATTTATGAGTGTAATTCAATTGACAATACATATGAAATTTGTGAAAAAAAAATGATCTGAGTTTGATTCCACATAATACAATATTCATGAGGGACGATCAAGAATTAGTCTCATAAACTGTTTAAATGATGAAGTTTGTGAGAATTATTTGATCCCATAAAAAAATAAAAAATATTTAAAAAAAACAAAATATTTACATGAAACATATTTCATATTTGTTATTATGCTTCAAGAACCACACGATAAAAAAATCTCATACCATTATTGCACTAGGTGTGTGCCAACTTTTATTCTCAAGGTTGCGACCAAAATCTGTTGGTTCATTTAAACCATAAAAAAAACCAACACACCACATTCGCTTTCAAAAGGAAACGAGACAGTGACAAAAAAAGAGAAAAGTAAGCTTTCTTTTGACAAATGGGGATGGCGCAGCCTCAGGTGCATGCTCACCACATACAATTACAAATGGTCGCATGAATTCGTTTTCATTATTTATTTATTAAATAAGTGTACACTGCAGGGAAGGGAAATTGACTCTATAAATGCATGATCGGCTAATAAAAAATCATTAATGAAAATAGAACCAAAAATGTTCATATTAAAACATTGTTGAACTTGAATCTTACCGATTGATTATGTTTGTTGGCCGCCTCTTTGATGTTTGCAGTATTAGCTTCGGCTACCTTGTCGGGCCACACATTGAGTTATTGAGCTATATTATTTTGAAATTTGAATAGTAGCAAGTGATTTGTGAGTTGACCTATAGCTTTATTTTTGTTTCTCTTTTATTCTGTTATAATTTTTGTAACAATACTTAAAAGAACATTTCTAACACTCGTTGTTTAACGAATTATTTATCTTAAAACATCATTACTTAATTTATTTTATCAATTAGAGAAAATCTAAGTGTCATGTTAGTTGCTTAAAATTAAGCTTCAGATTACTTTTATATCAGCATCAATTCCTTATGATTAAAACAATATTTTCTTTCCATTTGGAGGTTATTTATGAGTTAATCATTTAAAGGTTACTTAAAAATATACTATTGAAGCAAAATGTGTATAAGTTGCTTATTAATGACGTGACACTGCCCAAGTCATTTACTAGGAGATAAAAAAAATCAAAATAAATTGCTTAATTTACACTCATTGGAGATAGATGGTCTATGTGAGACTATTTTTGTCAAGAATATAATAGAGAGAAATGTAGCAATTCCAAAAAAAGGAAGCGAAAAAGGTTAATAATATTTTTTAAACATGGCTTAAAAAAAATTAGTCCTTATCAAATACCGTATTTTTAAATAAAAAAATTTGTTTTAACCCCTGTAGTTTTTTTTTGTTGTTGTTATTGTTCTTATTATCAAGCAACATAAGTAATAGATGACATAATAATAATGTTGGTAGTCAAGTGATTTGTCAAATCATCAAGAGTCCGATGGGGTCATCCTATATAATTTCTTCGATAAATTGTGTTATTAATCCCTAATTTGTTAATAATAATTGATAACATGAAATAAGTTGATAAGTGATTAATACCAAAAAATACATGTGATTACCCTATTAGTATGCTTGATAACGTAATAGGTTAATGGATTACCAATTTCGCAATTATATTATCAATTAATATTGTTACTTGAAAGCAGAGACTAAAAAAATACAAGGACTAAAGCAAAACAATAAAAAATATTAAAGGACTAAAACCATAAATATAATATTTTATGGGGTCCAAATTTTTATTTAAGCCTTTTACCATACTGTATTGAACATCATTACTTAATTTATTTAATGTAGTCGATGATATACACATGGAATAAAGCCTTTCTAAGTAAAGAAAGGGCATAACAATTTTTTTTATAGGACTTTCACATGAACAAAAAAATTTAATTGAAAATATTAACAGATTCTTAAGGAATCAAGTATTCCCAATAATATGAATAACATGAAACGAAGCAAAAACATGAGTTTAATTGATCGCAAATGTCATAGTGTCAAACGACTGCAAAAAAACCAAAATAATACTTTTTTAATAAATATTTACCAATTTGGGATTGTTTGGAAACTATTTACTAATATGAGATTGTCAAACACGCCTAATTTGGGCATGACTCATTCCGTCTCTAATTCCATCTTTAAATCTTTTTGCGACAAAATATTCAGTCGCAAAAAATGTTAGTGACCGAAATGGGCATGTTTTATTTTTGAGGAAAATATCATAGTGGTCTCTAATTCGGTCGCTGACACTTTTTGCACAGAATTTTAATTTTGATGAAATATCGTAGTGATCTCTAATTCCGTCGCTAACACTTTTTGCGACAGAATATTTTGTCACAAAAAGTTTTAGACGGAATTAACAACGAAATTAGCGACGGAACTAGTTATGCACAAATTAGGCATGTTTGACAGTCTCATATTGGTAAATAGTTTCTAAACAGCCCTAAATTGGTAAATATTTATTAAAAAAGTATTATTTTGGTTTTTTAGCCGTCATACGACACAAGTAATGTAACCATAAATGTATGTATATCAATCAAGCTATAATATTAACAAGGATTTACCATAACGGTTGTCTTTTCTACACGGGCAATAAATGTCTTGAGAAATATAATCTACTATCATCAAATAAGTTATTTTAGAATATGACTTCTATTCTCAAGGACATACAAAATTGTCACCCTTTTATGTGGAAATAAAAGAGGAAAAATCATGTGTAACATAGATTCCTGAGAATAGATCATGCATGATTGCGTTCATTGAAATATAGATGTAGTCAAGACTAAAAACATGATAATGTTACATTCCCAAGCTCACACCCTAGGATAAATTTATGACTTGAAATAAACACACTTTTAGAAGTTATTCGAATATTTTAATATTTGTTAGTAGCTCATGTAACTAACAAATAATTTTTTTTTGAAAAAAAAATGGCCTAATGTGATTATTGTGAAACATATATAATGCTTATAAAATCATTGTCATCAAACCCATTACAATATATATCCACAATATTAAAGGTATTTTTTAGGATGAAAAAGAAAATAAAAAAGAAACCTATTATAATGGTTCCTAGAGAAAAATCATTATAATATCTAGGTTAAATTTTGTTTTTTTTTTAAAAAAGGTGAAATAGCAATACCTTTTAAGCAAGAACACAAAAACAAAAATGTATTATAATGTTGGTAAAAGTATTTCCATTATACCTCTTTTAAGTTCGTTCTTTTTTTCATATTTTGTTGCAAAAATACATGAAAATAGTAGAGAATTTTTATTGTTTTACTATTAACACCAAAATAATGTTAAGATAAATGTAACTGTAATAATTAAGTTAATAGTAGTTGAGAAACGACTGTTGAGCCATAATTATTAGTTGAAGCAGAATGAGTTGAATAGAGTTGAGATTAGTTTGAAAGCTAATTGTTTGGCTAATAGAGAGCCTTCAATTAAAAAGCTAGGTAACTAAGGGACATATCAGACAAGAATCTCATTCGTTGAGGAAACCTGTTAGCTGATGCACGTGAATTCAACTGGTGACCTCAAAGGGATTTTTTTAGAATGCGAAAAAAATTATATTTTTCCTCTAAGGTTGTTAATTAATGGAAACTCAAATATTTAAGCTATTGTAAAGAAAATAATTGTTTTTACCAAGTAAAACAATGGGAAACCGTTTGCATAACCCACTCCTACATTTTAAAGATAAAATTCATGGCCAAAGCAAGTTGTTACATGATTATCAATTAAAATTGAGATTTATATCACTATTAGAAAAATGAGGATTAGCGATTGATATTAGCCAAATAATTTTGGTGACAAACGCAATAAAAATGTTCACCATAGAAGCGACCATAACAAAATAGTGGGTGGCAACACGTGATCACTAATTAAGTCACAATGTGGTTTAAATTTCAAAATCAAATTTCAAGAAATTTTAGCGACTGATTTTGTCACCGATATTTTATTTGACTCAATGATCAACTTTGGTTTGTCAATTATGTACAAGGTAGCGACCAACTAAGTTTGGTCACTCGATAATAACATTTTTTTTGTTGCATAACGATTGAATAACATTTCATTGCTATTTCATTCTTAACAAATTTTGAAATAGCCGCCGAAAATGGTAAAACTTATTTTATATTTTAAACTTATAAAGGTATATGATATAGAAAGTGAAATAGGAGGACCAATATTTTATTTTAACCTAACAATTAGTACACAAGTATTTTATTAAAATAATATTTTTTGAAATAAGTTTATGAAATCTTTAATGGAGATATATGTTTGTATTGGCTTAGGATGACAAGTCACTTCTTGTCGATCTCATTGTTGTTGGTGTTGTTAAGGTTGACAAGGTTCTAGATTCATAGTATGATGCGGTTGGATAGAGCGTAATCAATGGAGTACCAGGCCCATTATACAAGAGGTCATGCAAACCACTATGTGTTGACATCTTATGCAAATCATATTGCACCATGACTTTGGAAAGGACGAAATAGGCCACCATTGAAGCCTATCAATAATGCTACAAGGATTATGGACATACTAACAAGTATAGATGCTCAAGGTACATGTTGATGGGTAAAGGTTGGCTTCTTTAACATGTTCAGAGTATGACATAGTAAATAAATCCTATTTTTGCATTTGTTAAGCTATAACATAAAGACATCAGCTCGTTAGAGATTGCAAAAGAATATACTCTAGTGGATACCCACAAGTAAAATCTGCAACAGGTAGAAAATTAGAATCTTTAACGGGTATTTGTGGGTAACAAGTATCATTATTTTCACTACCTGTTAATTAATGGGGCGAGGATAGATATCATGGTATGGTACATGTAACTGCAAGTACTTGTTACCCGTTTTAATATTAAAATAATTTTTTTTACATAAGTTAACATTAAAATACATAAATATTTTTATTTATACTTATTTTTGGATTAAAATTTTATTTAGATTTATATTTTAGTATTTTTTTGAGTTTATACATTAGAGAGTATTTTTTAGAAAATTGTTTTTGGAGCTCACAAAATAATTTTTTTTAATTATTCATTTTTATTTTATTTCTTAAGAATTATCCATGGATATTTTAAATTCTTAGCATATTTGAATTCTTTTAGTTATAAATATTATATAAAAAAGAAATATTAGAATAAATAAAAAATATATATTAAAGTACTTTATTTTTTTAAATATCTGTGAATATTAATAAAACCCACAAGTATCCGCTTAATGGTTACTCGCACGGGTAAGAGAATGGACACTGGGCATATATTTGTTTAGTAAGGCAGGTAGCAGTTGATTATTACTTGTCTTCGTCCCACCCTATTGTCATCCCTATACTAGATGGTGTGCTATGTCTACTATACCTTCCCATAGTTAGGAACCCTATTTATATGTGGCTATGGATTGGGATGAGGCGATGGTCATGATGGGATCAGTACTTAGAGTCAACTACAACAAAGCATTTTTTGGCTATGATCGATGTGAGACTTATCTGTGTGTGGTGGAAGGTGAGGTAGGGTTTATATGTGGAGGCTATCTTCTTTATTTTCTTAATTGTATGATATTTTTCGAGAAAAGTCCTTACTGTGTGTTAGACTCATACTTGACATTATTCCAAGATCTCAATAGCTATGATTGATATGCATATAGTGTTGTTGTATTGTGCTTTCTATATGAACACCTCGGTGACGCTAGCATGCATAGTTGTCACCAAATTAATGAATATATGTTGTTTCCATAGAAACAAATTCGTAAATAGTTTTTGTTATAAATATGGTTGACATTTGTATTTTATTATTATTATTATTATTATTATTATTATTATTATTATTATTATTATTATTATTATTATGTATTTAACTTGTTATGTTGTATATACATTTTTATTGTATGAACTTATATTTTTCAGTTTATGTTGTGACAAAATTACATTTTTTCCTAGTAATGTAACAAAGAACAATCTCTCGATTAAGCAACAACAACCAACATAATAACACTTCTACATAGATTTCATAAAATAAAATAAAAAAATATTACTACATAGATTTATTTTCATTCAAGCAAGGTGTCATCATTGTTTCACGCATCAGAGCAAAGATCTTTTTGGTAGATCTTGATTTATGCACTAGGGCAAGGATTTCTTTGTAGATCGGCCAAATGTTGCATATAACTCAATTAGTCCTTTCAAAGGAAATTTCCTAAATAGGAAAAAATCTTTCCCACATCATTGTCATCTTTAAGCTCTATATAGTCGTACTCACACACAATCATCACCTACATATATAAGTTGACAATAATGAATGTAAAGTAACATTTTACTACCTCCAATAACATCCTAAATTGTTTTAGTGGTGAAAAGAAACTAACAAAAGAAAAATGACTTGATGTATGTTTTGCACAACAAAATCATGTTTCCTCCAAAAATGCATTTTGGAAATTAAAAAGTCACCCACATAATGGTGATAATATAGCAATTGTTGGGGTGAGAGTAACAATTCCCCACAACGAATATGAAATCAATAATGTCCAGGTCTAGGTCCAACAGGAAATGATACCCATTTTGGTGGCCCATGTAGCAACCAACCTGTGAAGAGTATACATAAGTGACTAGGGATGAAAAAATGGATCCAGACCCTATAGATACTAGCAAAAGCATCCGCAAATGAGAAGGGAAATTACCCACTTATTAGGGTTGTGGATGGGAGCAGGTATTTATTCGCACTTTTTTGTGGGGATGGGTGCGGGTACAGTTACTATGGTATATACCCCGCTCTGCCCCACACATATATGTCATATATTATATATATTAAAATATGTTACTTAAGTAAATAATTTATATTATATATATACTATTCTATAAAAAAATTATATTTTTCCAATTTTATGATTAACAATAACAATCTAACAGAGAGTAATGAACCCTAATTCAACATTGTTATATTAAATTTGCTTCACATTATATTTAAGAATATTGAACTGTTATTTACTTTTATGTATAAATTTATGACTTTGTTGACAAGTTCTTTTAAAATTGACTTCCAATTGTGAACTGATATTGTATGTTGTTTGGTGTTTCACATTAGTAGTGTAAATTTGTACTTATTCAATGAGTTTTGTAATGTTGGATGATTATATTTTAATATTGTTTATTTATGACTTAATTTTGGAGAAATCATTGTTATATTTGTTTTTGTTTTCAATACTGCCTCCTCTCCTATATATCAAAAAGAAAATGCAACAGTTTTTGGTCCTAATTATAAAATTAACATACTACTTTATTGTTAAATTTTCTTTTTATCCCTAATTAATTATGAGGTCTATTAATCATATGTACTCATTTTTTTCATGAAAGTGGGTGCATTTTTTTTAACTATCAACATAACAATGTATACTCATTGGTTAAAAAATAATTTTTGAAAAATAATCACCTCTTAAGCCATTTAATATCATGAGTAGTCTTTTAGAATAAAATTAAAATTTATGAACAATTAACTAATTTGATAACTTATATAGGTCTTGGTGAATTAAATAATTCTTTCTTATATATAAATGACTATAAGTAGTATTATGTGTGGATATTTTTAATATATTATACTTGAGTTTTACTTAAGTTTTGCAGTTCTTTACATGTTTTTTTGGTGTTGTTTTCCAAAAAATGTTGACATTTGTTGTGCTTGTTAGCAAGGTAAAACTCAAATTTTGATTGGAAAAACAAACTCCAATTTTGATTGAAGAATTGTGCTAAAAACACATAAAGAAGTGCATCTAAAGTGACTATTATTTCATACATTTTTTTAGTATACTGTAGACAAGTTGAAGATCAGTACCAAAAATATAGAAAGAACTACATCTAAGTATTATCTTATTAAAAGTGACTACAAAAGAGCCCATTAAAGATGGTATTGTTATCATTTATCTTTTACAAAGATTAGGCATAGGTACAATTAAAAGCTACAAATGTTAACCCGATTACTTGTTAGCATACTAATTAACATAATTATTCAACACATGAACATGCAAATGCTATTTTGTACTTGTTTGCATACTAAAAAGATATCACACATTTAGCAGTGCCAAATAATATACTACCATATTAAGCCCATTAATACGTTTTAGACTTCCTCCAAATAAACTTATTAACAATAGAAAAAAATAAAAATAAAGAAACTAATAACAACTTGATTCACTTGTAGCATATTCAAATCACAACATCCATTGACAAAATCAAGTAGTTCATTCATCGTTCTAATTTGACGTTGAACGACGCCGTTCCTTGCCATATTTTTTTATTATATTACTACATCACCAAACTCTACATAATCACAACTTTTTGCACCTTTTTTTCATTTTTTTATTAGACTAAACACAGAAATTGCATACATAACACAACATCACATGATACAAGTTATAAGATTGATTGGGTACTTGAAAGCAACACAAGAGACAGCATGAAACCTTAACCCCAGTCCATAACCGATCTACAATTTCAGCAATCAAGCTACCAATCGTTCAATTTAAAATGATTTCAAAAAAAAAAAAAGGAGGAGGGGCAAAATGGTAAAAGTGCAATCTCTGAAGGGAAGAAAGGGGTGGGAGGAAGGAGCGGATATGTGGTAATCGACGACAACGTCATTTCAAGAGATACAAGCGGAAGCGATGTGGTTGGGCTGCAACAAAGAAGAAGAGGAGAGAGAAAAGAGCCTCCTATCTATAGCCCTCAACATCTTCTTGTTCTCCTTCTTTGTTCCTCTTTTTCTTTTTTTATTGCAGAGAAAATGAAACTGCATATTGGAAATGGGATCTGGCTTGGATAGGGTGGGTGACCCTATCAAGAGGCATTTGGAATTCGAAGATCCTTTAGCGTGGCTCTTTTTCCAAGTTCCAATTAAGAGGGAAAAGGAAGAAGAATAATTACTACCATAACCATTCTACTCAGTCATCAACGTCATCTTTTCATTTGGGTCTCTAATTTTGTTGCTACATGGGCCAACCAAAATGGGTATATGATTCCTTTATGGGCCTAAACCTGGGTGAAAAGTTATAAGGGAATATTAATTACTCACAAATACAATTATGGACTTAGGTGGTTGCTTTTTGTATTAATTCTTGTAATCGTATCATTGAAATTTTTTTAAATTATTTTTAATTTATATTTAATTAAATAGACAAATATACATATCCAATGGGTGTAATTCAATTTGCAAAAGTTATATTTAATTAAATAGACAAATATAAATATTCAAGAGGACTATGATTTTGCTTGAGGATGGAAGCATAAGGAGTGAGTCTTCAAGTGACTCAAATAGTTCTTCAAGTGAAGGAGAAAAGGAACTCACACTAGTAGAGGCCGAAGAGGGAGATCTCTTGATGGTAAGGAGAATGTTGAATAATTTTTGCCTAGAAAAAGAGGAGACCCAAAGAGAAAATATTTTTTACACAAGGTGCTTGGTAAAAGACAAGGTACGCTCACTTATCATTGATGGTGGGAGCTGCACCAATGTGGCTAGTACAAGACTTGTGGAGAAATTACACTTGCCAACCAAAAAGCATCCAAAGCCATACAAGCTACAATGGCTTAGTGAAAGTGGAGAAGTGATGGTAAATTCTCAAGTGCTCATTCCTTTTTCTATTAATGCTTATCATGATAATATTCTTTGTGATATTGTTCCAATGGAGGCTGGTCATATCCTTCTTGGTAGACCATGGCAATATGATAGAAAAGTGATACACAATGGCATGGAAAATACTTTTGAATTTGAGCACTTAGGCAAGAAAATTATTTTGAGGCCCTTGACTCCTAGAAAAGTGTGTGAGGATCAAATAAGGATGAAAGAAAAGAGAATAGAGGAGTTGAAAAAAAAAATATTGCACCTAAAAAAGAGAAGAAAAGTGAGGTACCCAAGAGAAAAACAAGTGAGAAAAAAAGAAAGGAAAAAGAAAATGATAACAAAAAAAATCATGAGATTAAAGAGAGCTTGTTCTTAAGTGAAAAACAAATTAAGAGAGTGTCATTGGCACAACAATCTCTTTATTATATGCTTCCTAACTCTCTTTGTTTACATGTTGAAAAGGAAGGTGAAAAATTGCCTAAAGCTATGCAATCACTTTTGGGAGAGTATCAAGATGTCTTTCCAAAAGAAGTTCCTAATGGCTTGCCTCCTTTGAGAGGCATAGAGCATCAAATTGATTTGATTCCAGGTTGTGCACTCCCTAATAGGCCAGCTTATAAGACTTCACTAATGAAAGCAAAAGAGATACAAGCACAAGTAGAGAAGCTACTTGAAAAAGGGTGGATCCATGAGAGCATGAGCCCTTGTGCTATGCCTGTTATTCTTGTGCCTAAGAAGGAGGGAACTTGGAGAATGTGTACGGATTGTAGGGCAATCAACAACATCACCATAAGGTATAGGCATCCCATCCCTAGACTTAATGATCTTTTAGATGAATTGCATAGTGCTACTATTTTCTCTAAAATTGATCTTAAGAGTGGTTATCATCAAATAAGGTTGAGGGAAGGGGACAAATGGAAAACAACTTTCAAAACAAAATTTGGACTTTATGAATGGTTAGTTATGCCTTTTGGTTTGACTAATGCACCTAGTACTTTTATGATACTTATGAATCATGTTCTTAGACATTTTATAGGCAAATTTGTGGTTGTGTACTTTGATGATATTCTTGTTTATAGTGCCAATTTAAATGATCATTTAATGCATGTTAAGAGTGTCTTGGAGGTGTTTAGAAAGGAAACCTTGTATGGAGCAATTGATAAATGTTCTTTTTGCACTTCACAAGTTGTGTTTCTAGGTTTTGTAGTAGGTACCCAAGGAGTCCAAGTGGATCAAGAGAAAGTGAAAGCCATCATGGAGTGGCCAACTCCTACAAGTGTGAAAGATGTTAGAAGTTTTCATGGTTTGACAAGTTTTTATAGGAGATTTGTGAAGGATTTTAGTACCATTTCTTCTCCTTTGAATGAATTAATGAAGAAAACCATGAACTTTTCTTGAAAGCAAGAACATGAAATTGCTTTCCAAAATTTGAAGGATAAGTTATCTCTTGCATTGCCTAATTTTAATGCTTCTTTTGAATTGGAATGTGATGCATCTAATGTAGGCATTGGGGGCTTCGATTCAAGATAAACATCCTATTGCTTATTTTAGTGAGAAATTGAAGAGTGCATGTTTGAACTATTCCACTTATGACAAAGAATTGTATGCACTTGTTAGAGTTTTGCAAACTTGGCAACATTATCTTTTACCTAAGGAATTTGTGATACATAGTGATCATGAATCCCTTAAATATTTGAAAAGTCAAGGCAAACTAAACAAAAGACATGCTAAGTGGGTTGAGTTCATTGAGAAATTTCCTTATGTCATTAAACACATGCAAGGAAAGTTGAATGTGGTGGCAGATGCCTTATCAAGAAGGCATTGTTTGATTTCTATGCTTGAAACTAAATTGCTTGGTTTTAATCACATAAAGGAATTGTATGCAAATGATCATGACTTCTCTAGTATTTTTGCTTTGTGTGAGAAAGGGGCTCATCAAGGATATTTTAGACATGATGGTTTCTTGTTCAAGGAAAAGAGATTATGTGTTCCTAAAAGTTCTTTGAGAGAACTTTTCATTAGAGAAGCTCATGAGAATAATTTGATGGGGCACTTTGGTGTGGACAAAACTTTGGCTATTTTAAATGAACATTTCTTTTGGCCAAAAATGAGGCTTGATGTGCATAAGCTTATTTCTCAATGCATTACTTGTCATCAAGCTAAATCTAGATTAATGCGTCATGGTTTGTATACACCTTTACCTATTCCTAACTCCCCTTGGGTTGACATTTCTATGGATTTTGTACTTGGCCTTCCAAGATCCAAGAGGGGAAATGATTCTATCTTTGTTGTTGTTGATAGGTTTTCAAAGATGGCACACTTCATTCCTTGTCACAAAAGTGATGATGCTTGTGAAGTAGCCAATCTTTTCTTCAAGGAAGTGGTGAGACTACATGGATTGCCAAGAAGCATAGTGAGTGATAGAGACACAAAGTTCCTTAGCCACTTTTGGTAAACATTGTGGGGTAAGCTTGGTACAAAACTCTTATTTTCATCAACTTGTCACCCACAAATGGATGGCCAAACCGAGGTGGTTAATAGAACATTGGGACAGCTCCTTAGATGCTACATCAAGGGTAATTTGAAAAATTGGGAAGAGTGTCTACCTCACATTGAGTTTGCTTATAATAGAGTAGTTCACAAGACTACTTCTTTATCTCCTTTTGAAATTGTTTATGGCTTTAATCCTTTAACTCCTCTTGATTTATTGCCTATACCTAATAGTTCTTCTATGGTTAATCATGATGCTTTATCTAAAGCTTCTTATGTTAGAAAGTTGCATGAACAAATGAAGGCACATGTGGAGAGAAAGATGGAACAATATGCCAAGCAAGCTAATAAGCATAAGAAGCAAGTGATCTTTAATGAAGGAGATTTAGTGTGGCTTCATTTAAGGAAGGATATATTTCCTCATGAAAGGAAATCCAAGCTAAAACCTAGAGGAGATGGACCTTTCAAGATTCTAGAGAAGATCAACAACAGTGCTTATAAACTTGAATTGCCTAGTGAGTATGGTGTGAGTAATACTTTCAATGTTTGTAATCTTTCTTTGTATAATGTAGGTACAAATGAGGAGACAAACTTGAGGACAAGTTCTTTCCAAGAAGGAGGGGATGATGGAGGTCCAAGACAAACCAAAGGTCTAAAGGGGAGCTTGAAGCACTTCCTTTGGTGAGTTTCAAGGGACCAATGACAAGAGCTAGGACTCAAGCACTTCAAGACCATATTCAAGCTAACTTTGACAAGCATGGAGTTACACACCATATCAAGGATGATAAGAGTTGGATTTTGATGTCTCAAATTCAATATAATCCCACAAAAGTAGTGGAAACACAAAAGGAGTGTTGTCTGTTTTAACAGATTACAAGCATCCTGTAACAGATTACCTGTAATCGATTACAAGCATCCTGTAATGGATTACATTAGTCTGAAAAATGCAAATAGCTCTGTGTTGATCGATTACATGTTGAATTAATCGATTATTTTGGTCATATATCAGCTTCCAGGATGGATAAGAGCCAAATAATCGATTACTAAACCAAGTAATCGATTATTTAGGTTAAATAATCAATTACATGGTCGAAATAATCGATTAAACCAGTTTTTAAGTTTTTTTGCACATGTTTGGGAAGCCAAAGGTCACTTATGGAAAGCTTGCACTTCAAGCTTCATTTACGCTTCATTTCAATTTGTATTTTCTTAAATTTCAGTGACATTTAGCTTGTAATTTCATGGCCTACATAAAGTGCCAAAACTGAATGTAACAAATTTTTGGTTGATCAATACAATTTCTGAAAATTGTTGTGAGAGTTTCTCTCTTGTTCTTGTTCAAGAACTTCTGAGTCTTATCAATGACTTCCAAATGTTATTGTGGTGATTCTTCCTAGGCTTATTGGAAATCCTTTTCCATGGTGGCATCCATTATCTTCACCTTCATCCCTATCCTTCTTCCATCTTCCATTTTCTACAACTAAAAACTTTGAAAACAACCCCATTATATGAGTGCTGGAACTTATGAGTTCTTGAGGTTTACTTGAAGCTTGGGTTCTATTGCAAGGAAGATTTGGGAAAACTTAGCAGCTATGGGTTCAGCTGTATCTCATCGCATTGCAAGAAAAATTCATAATATACCTCAATTAACTTTTGCCAAACTTCAAGCTCAGCACACCGTTGTTTTGTAATTGGGTCCCAAGCAAATCCACTCAAGCCATTCTTGAACAAGTTAAAACACTTGGAAAAATGCCTCTTTATCAATTTCCAACGACTCTTCACCTTTTCTTTCTCAAAATCATTTTCTTGATACAAAAAAGCATCAACAAGAACATCATCCATCTCTTGTGTCCATGTCTCTCGCTTAATCTCCAACTCAGACTTGATTCCTATTGTAAGTCATATATATATATATATATTATATTGACAGCAATTATATTTTTTTCAGAATAAACAGAAGAAGACTTGATGCACATAAGCTGGCTAAATAATAACATAAATCCAAAATCACATAGCAAATCAAATTAAAGAACTACGTGTATTCCAAAACCAAGAGCACTAATCCACCAACATGCACATAATTCATTAAGAAGTCAAAAAATACATAATAATCTCAAACATAAGAAAGAAACAAATCATTATCTATGAGCTCTCCACATAGCATCTGCTATAGAATTTCTCAAATTTTCTCCTGAACGAGTATGTTCTTCATCCTCATCCTCATCTATGTGGTCATCTCCATATTGTTCAGATACGCTTTGGTTGGCAATATCTTCGTCCACCTTAGCAACCAACTCTTCGTCCGGGTTTGTCATCACCAAATAATTGTGTAAAGTGCAACATTCTATGATAATCTTGTTTTGTGTCTTGATTCCATAAGTTGGTCCTGTGCCATTAGCAATAATAGGAAACCTTTTTTTCAGAAGTCCAAAGGCCCTTTCAACAACATTACGCAAGGATGAATGACGATGGTTAAATAATTCTTGAGGCGTTCGAGGTGGATTTCTTGAGGAAAATTCTTTCAAGTGATAGCATGTTGATCTATAAGGTGTGATCAGCCCCATTCTCAACATGAATCCAGCATCAAGGACATAATATTTACCTATTAAAAAAATATTGCTAAGATATATCTAATGAAACAAGAGGAACATTAAAAACAAAAAAAATCCATTAATTACCTCTAGGTATTCTAAGATAATTTGTTCTGTGGAATGCATCTTTTAATATCCTTGAATCAGAAGTAGTGCCCTCCCATCTAGGCAGAAATAAATAAATCTTAGGTCAAATGAACACGCAACCAAAACATTTTGCGTTGGAAAATCTTTTCTACCACGATATTTTGAGGCTTCATTCAATGGCACTTTGACACGAACATGTGTACAATCAATTGCCCCAACACAATCCTAGCATTGTTATTATATCATCAATATATTTTTTGTAACGACCTAATTTCTAAGTTGATTTTATTACTAGTATTTTTATGTAGAATAAAATTTTTTCAAGAAACGTGTATTAGGAAAAATTCTAAGTCATAAAATTTACAAAATATGTAAAGACTAATACATTAGTCAATATCTCTGTTACAAAAGTTTATACAAGTACAAAACTTTTTTCGAAATCCAGCCTAGTACATAGCTCCTTCAATATATCAGCACTACTCTAGAACCTCAAGGAACCTGACCATGGCTGCCATCTAAGAAAAACATGAAACAAGTATTGTGAGAAATAAATTTCTCAGTAGGCAAAGCTAAATCCCGACCTTATTAGTAGGTTAGTAAAATCATCAAATAATCAAACACATCCACAAGAAATAAGCAAACTATATGAATGCATGAGATGAACTATCCCAGGGCAAATGGCCTCCACATATCGTACTGTATGTGGCCACACTGAGTGTGGACGCTGCTATAGTCTTACGCAAACATGCATGAATTTGGCCATATATCCTTGCACCTGGGTACTACATATCGTACTGTTTGTAGCATCAGATTCTGTTTCCCCAAAGCCTCGTACTGGACTTGGAAATATGGAAACATGAATCCACCTATCTTAATCACACCAACATCCATAAAAATCAAATCCATAAGCAAAATACATATTACTTTATGGAAAATATTTTCATCATATCATCATATGTATCATAAGTATGGTTACACCACCATACCTTATCCAATAAGTTTATAAGTATGGTTAAACCGCCATATTTTATTCAAGCAAAATCATTACGAACTTAGGCATGACCAAAGAATATCCTCACAGAAAATTATGTTAGTAATCTAATTAATAATCCATAATATGTCTTTCAAATAATTTCTAATTCCTTGAAATTTTCATAATAAAAGATTAAAACCTAGTATGCATCTTTTATTCTCCTTTCACCTACCACCTCACTAATTAATCATCAAATCAAATCATCAAGTATTTAAACCGTTCAGCTACATACCATTCATCCTCTACTTCAAAAATTAAATCAAAACATGTCCATAAAAATATAAATAGAAAGTCCAAAGTATCATTAAAATCACCTCAAAAGCTCATCAAATGGACTTCCATACTTCACTAATATTGATGGGTATAAATCATAGCCTATCTTATAACTTAAATCAACATATTCTCATCAAAGAATAACCTTTAAACATCATGAAATTTAAGCCTAAATATCAACCATAAATCAACCTACTAAAGCATGTAAATCAACCTAAACCATTGATTAACTAGAGATTTAAGCTTAACCTACCTCAAGTGAGTTTGAGTCTTGATATCCTTCTAAGCTTGTTAAGTCCTTCCTAAGGTTGTTTGCCTCTACACGTAATTTCTTCAAGGTGATGGGGTTTACTTGATTTAAGCTTTAAAGGGAAA
>PYAF01002124.1:193529-207073 GCA_007407185.1 Glycine tomentella
AATTTAATTTGAATTCTTTTATTTAAAGAAAATTTTGAATATTAGAATTCTAGATGTTCCTAAGAATTTATCCCAATGATAGTTTAAATTAATTCCAAGCAGTCTTATACAGGGCAATACATAAACCTTTCATTCTAGACTACATCTTTATCTTGTTTTTGATTGGTCTATACTTCTTCTGACCATCAAAATTACTAAACCATTTTAAATAGGTCTATTCATCCTATAATTAGGAGAAAATTCTATAGATTTTATGTACCATTTTTCTATATTTTTGTGATACTTGAGTTTTCTTGAATACAACCTCAAAGTTGTCATCTTCTAAAATTTGTAGAAATTTTATTCTAGAGTTTTGTGTCACAAAATATGTTGATACTTAGTCAGCTAAGTGTATTCTATAATTTCATCAAGTTTCTTCAAAATTTCTAAAGTTATTTGAGCATTTTTGGCCTAGGGACATTTTGGTAATTATGCCATTCAACCTAGGGGTATTTTGGTCATTTTTAAAAATGTCCAAGGGCATTTTTTGTAATTTTCATCTTAAGGGTTCTCTAGTAATTTCTACTTCATGGAGAGAGTAATATAGTTATTTTTCTCTAAACATACTTGTATCCAATTATCATCACATTTTTAAAATTTTGGGGATGTTACATTTTTAACTATACATTTTTTAAATCAAAATATGAAAACAATTTTTTTACCTTAAAAAATGGGTTAGACCGATTACTTCCAAGAATTTCTATAGGAATGTGTGACCCATCTGGTTGTTTGAGATATTTGTCTTCTAACTCCACTATTGATCGAAGCACACCAGAGCGTCGAAACCAGACTTGAACCTCACGATTTCTAACATTATGTGTTAGAATATAAAGGGTTTTTGCAACTTGTTCCTCTATACTTACCCGTTGGGTTGATTGGAGGCCACCATCTCATTTTAACATTGCACACAAGTCCAAAATGGCTATAGGTCCCATTCTTATTATCTTATCTTCACTACTAGCAATTGGCTTCATTATTTTTTCTCGTGCTCTCTCTTTCTCTAAAATCAACGTATGATCAACTATTCTACTTTGAGAACAAATTCTAATCATGTAGTAATAAACTACAAGGCATATGACATGAACAATAGTCATTCAACGTCTTTCTCCCCATTTAAACAATGCAAGATTTCTCTCCTCTCCTAGATCATCCATCTAAATAGACAAACCAACAAAAAGGCAAGAAATTAAAAAACAGAAACTGTGACATTTCTTGAGATAAGAAATTAAAAAACAAAAACTGTTACTTTATAGATATGAATCAAGGAGCACTTTATAACACAATAATCTTGAGGTGGACTGTGCATCTTTTATGTACTCTTTATTTTCTTTATGTTTATGTAGTATCTACAATTATAAATTAGATTGGAATATTCTGTAATTCATGCCCATATTCCAACTAAAGCAGGAACATGAATCTCATTCCCAATCCTCAACATACTTAAGCAAATCATATACGCAATTCATGGATATATAATTGTTTGATATATACGTGCACTGCTAATTGTAATGTAAAGTGTTATAGTGCCATGGATATATAATTGTACTTTGATAAACCACTATATATAATTCAACATACTTAAGCAAATCATATACGCAATTCTTTCCCTGAGCTGTTATTGGCTTGTAAGTTGTAATGGTTTGGGAAGAAAGGACAAAAACCAAAAACAAAAGAATTGAGAGGACGACAATGCATGATACAGTACTTTACATGATAGGCACACTTTTCTCATCACTTCCATACCCGTATGTGTTCTAGATTTGTTTATTATAATGACTGAGCCCACTGATTAGTCATTACAGTACTTGATCATGTCCATGAACTATAACTTATTACTGTATGAGAGAAACATATGATGGAAATCAAGAAGGGTGGGAAGGTAAAATCCAAGGAAGAAAAATGATAATAACATATTCTTTAATAAACTTTTAACAAGGCTAAAGGGACATGCCTTCTAATGCATGTACAGGACAACGTGCAAACAGTTGACAAATGATATAAAGAAAAGGGGCATCCCTATGATACTACCCTCTTTCCATTAAAATTTACTTGAAGCACATGCTAGCTACTCTATGATTATACAAGATAATGATTTCAACTTTATGATTGAATCCCAAGATCAAATGTTAATCAACATTTCAAGCAAAGAATGAAAGTATCAAATAAAAGAATCAGCAGCAGAGGCCACACAAATGGTTAATGCTAAATGTCATCATCACCACTTTCCTTTTCTACACCAACACTTGCTACCACCAACAAAGGCACACAGACCATCCAAACATCAATATTTTGATCCCTTCTGCAGCCAGTAGAGGAATAAGTATGACGAAAATCCCTTTCTACTATCCTTTATATTTCTACAATTCTCAGTACTAGCAACTTAGCTTCAAAATTTCAGGTAATGGATCAATCTTATCTTCAAGACCAGGTGTCTTCGAAGGTGCTGAATAAGTTATTCCCATTTTGAACTTTGAAGATATTTTCAGAATTGTAAAACATCAAGAGTTCATCACACACACACACAAAGAAAGTAATCAACTAAACCTAAAAATAGAGAAAAACTAGCAAGTTTCATTTGGTCCTACCCTGTCAATTAAATTGTATGAGCTTGCAAGCTATTGACAATTGTTCTTCCTTAGAAAGTTGTACCCTTACAAACAAAATTGCTTATTTTTTACCTCAATAAACATACTTAAGATAGGAAATTTTATTCAAGACTAGGATCCACTGGACAATTCCCAACTTTCAAGTTGCACACACCAAATCAAAAGACAGGGTATACAAAAATGTCAGATGTTATATCCCACATAAAAACTATAATCTATCACAAATGGAAACTCAAGAAACACAGACTCAGAGATTGGATACAACGGTCAAGGTTTAGAAAAGTAAAACCTGAACCAGAAATGATCCTTTTCGCGATGGCGCGACAGTGTTGGATGAAGCTTCCACTGCACGATGAAGATGAGGTGGCGGAGGTGTTGCGTCGAAGGCTCGAACTCGAAGGTCGAAGCTGCCACTCAGTCGCTGCGTGATGAAGAATGTGGGAAATGGGAAACCTAAGTGCAAGCAAGAGCAAACGACATCACTTTCATTGATGGGTAGAATAGTAATTTTAATTATTTTTCCTTCTAAAAATCCCCCAAATAGGGGGAACAACAATTTGTAGGCTTTGAAAGATTTCAGAGGAGTTTTAAAAATCCTCAAATCCTTTCCCTCAAAAATTAAAACTCTCAAACAAGGAGATGTCTCTACCTAAACCTTTCCCTTCCCTCCCTTCCCCTCTAAAATCCCTCTCCCAAACAAAGCCTTAGGGGTAACTCATCCACATGGTCTACCTATCGGGTGTGCCATATACTATTTAACAAAAATTAAAATAAATTAAATTAATAAAAAGTAAACAGATTTTTTTATAAAAAAAATACATAGCAAAAACAAGTTTTTGTTCCGCACCTAGAATCAGAAACATAAAAGGAAACAAGTTTTCATTGTGTACTCAAATGAAAAAAAAAAGAGAGAGAGAAGATAAGATCTCACTTTGTCGCACTAAAAGCGAAAGAGAAAGTTTGGTGGACCTTATAGAACTACTTGAAAAAAAAAAGAGATTGGGAGAGAGAGGAGAAGAGGAAAGGTTGAGAGGGAGAGGATTTTGGGGAAGAGATACAGGATCAGAGTGTTTAAGGGGAGGGGAATAAGTATTGAAAAGGAAAAAAGGTAGGGAAGGAGGTAATTTCATACAATGGGGTCCTAGTAACAATATTAATTGTGCTAATAACAACCCTATTTGTTAAAAGAAAATAGACTAAGCTTAAGCTTATGGTTAATTTTTAGGGATTTATTATGTACACCTCCCTTACTTATTCAATACACCTCCTTTACCTTTTTATTTTATTTTTCAATTTATAGAAGTTCCCTTTAGAAATATACCCCTTTTAAAATTTCCACGGTACCCCCATACCTTGTTACTTTCAAATTGAAATATAGTATATTTTAGTTAGTTCAATATTTTTTTAATAAATATAATATTTTAACATGTGCATTATACAAAATAGATATTTAATTTTTATATAGTTAAAATTAATGATTAATAACTATTTTTTAACTATGAAAATTATATTTTAAATTTATAATAAATTATTTAAATTGTGGTATATGATATTATTTTTAAATTGAAACGAATACATGATTAACAAAATAACATATACGGATGAAGATAAGAGAAATACTAGTATATAAACACTTTAACGTTATTTTAGACTCATTTTCTATTATTAATTAAATTTTATTAGAAACTATAAAATTATGAGTAACGTTCATTAAAAAGAAGAGTAACAAAATTGTAATTTCTAATTCTAATAAGTCTCGCCGAATAACAGAGGACGTGTTAAAGTGTGTTGCTAGTAGTTTGAAATGCTTGAATGAGATTTTAGAATGTCTACTTGTGAGATCGAAGAGAATGATCAAGGTGAGATTGTTACTACTCTTCAAGTTGAGGGTTCTGATTTAAAGTAAGAATTGACTCATCAAAATAATTGTTTTTAATTTATTCTAATAAAATTTGTAACCAAAGTTATCATGTCATAATGTCACAGTCGTCAACTTTGAGGAAGAAAGAATCATGTTAATTTGGACACATGCAATCACGACTCAACCCGTGTCTTCTTGGTACCAATGCTTGAGCTGCAAGGGATCTGAAGGGGTGTTAGCTACTTAGCTTTCATACACGCATCCCCATTTTCTGTATTTGCCTTTTGTTGTCCAAATATTGAGTTTCCTGATTTGGTTGGTTGGTTTATGAGAAGTGTAGACAATTGGCTCATGTATGAGGGAATGTAAGTGAACTAATGAAGCTCAGGCTTTCTCAGATCCTGCAAATTGGTTCATGTGGGAGATTTATCAAAAAAATGTTACATATTTGTAAAGCAAATTTGAAAATATCATACATGACACAATATAATATTCGTCATCACCAATATGCTTAGCAAAAATGCAAAATCTAGGCGATTATTGATATAAGTCTCGCCAAAGGGTAACAGTTACAAATTCAAGGTTACATAAACCCCTTGCTAAACGTACACAACAAGAACTGAAGGCAAAAGAGATCCAAAAAGCGCATTGTAACATTATCCAAATAAATTTTTAAAAAAATTGTAAAATCATCCTGCTTGTATGCAGAACCATTTTTGTTTTCAACCAATCATCAACTTGTTTTCTTCCAAGAAGGTGTTAGTAGGAACCTCCAGATTGTATGGTGCTGGCCCCTTCCTAATTCTGCCAGAAATATCATAATGTGATCCATGGCATGGGCAAAACCATCCCCCAAAGTCACCAGCATTTGGCAATGGAATGCAACCCAAATGTGTGCAAACCCCAATCACAATGAGCCATTCTGGGTCCTTGACTCTATTCGCATCCGGCTGGGGATCGCGAAGAGATCCAACATCAACAGTTTGCCAGCTTGATATCATCCTCAGTTCGGGGCCTGATGAACGCTGGCTTTCCACGCCACTTAACAGTCACCGTGGTGCCGGGCTCAATGCTGGATAGATCAACCTCGAGTGAAGCCAGAGCATGAACATCCTTACTGGCAGACATGCTAAGCACAAACTTGAGGACAAGGAGACGGACCAGAGAGGCATAAGCAAACCTACCACCTGTAAGGACGAAATAGGCAAATGCCCTTTTGATTGCTTGGGTCACCTGGGGGAAATCTTTCATGGTTGTGCTCATCATAGACAAACTTAGAAGTAGGGTTCTTAACAGCAGTAACAGTTGCTGGAATCTCAGGAATAATGTTGTTTTCTGTTTGGTGGATAGGGATTCAATGGTAAAACCTAGACAAAATCATGTTACATCAATTACTAGAGTTGCCTTAGTTGAATAAAAAATAATAAATCCATTACTGGAGGTAAAGCATGCTTCAACCCAATTAAAGAACCCATTTCCCTAAGAAAAGTAGTAGCAACACATTCTCTAGCATGTCTTCTAATACATTATCTATGTATTAATTAAACTTTTATGAAAACTACAAAATCATAAGAACCTCATTAAATAAATAGAGGGACCTACACCATTGTGTGATTTCCAATAAATTTTAACTAATAATAAAGCAAACAAAACTTAAGGATTAGAGATCCTCTCCATTTCTCATAGGAAATGAACATACCCATTTCTATGGGAAATGAACATATCCATTTTTATGGTTTTGTGTGCATAAAGATGATCATGTCTAATTGTTTGACGTAGCAAATTTCCTTAATAAACACAAAACCATCAAAATTGAGATGTCCATGTCTTATGAGAATGAGAAAAGGAGAGGATCTCCACCCAAGTCCAAAACTTAGTGTGGTTCTTTATGTTTGGGTGTTGTTTTCTGATCAAAATTGGAGCTTCACCTTAGTATTCAATGCTGACTTAAAATTTTTACCTTTATTGTGAGTTAGTGAGGTAAAATTCCAATATTAATTGGAAAATAAACTGTAATCTTGATTGGAGAACAGTGCCAAAAACACCTAAGGAACTACATCTAAATATTGTCTTAGTGTATCATAGAGTGCATGGCTAACATTTCTTTTTACAAAGACTCGGCATAGGAAAAATAAAAGCTACAAAACTAAACCCCTAGAGTAAAATAACATGCAAATACTATTTCACACTTTTTTATTAGCACACTATAGATAAGATAATAATTGCATCATGTTTAGATTTCAATTGGGAGAGCTTAAAAGTACTTCCAAAATAATTTCTTCCTTCTCCATTTTATGCATTGGATTGGAGTTATCCTAATTCAACAAATGAATTGTTTCTCCATTGCTAGTGATAGTAGCCTATTCAAATAGAAAAAAGAAGAAAGAAAAACAACAACTTGATTCATAATGTATTGAAGTCACAGAAAAAATAACGCTATTTATTATTCTGATTCAAAGATGAACGACGTCGTTCCTTGCCATGTTTTTTTTTATTTACATCATCAATCTCTACATAATCACAGGTTTTTACACGTAGAAAACTACATACACTACACAAGACATAGCCTGAAACCAAATTTCATGACTAGAAACTTCAACCCTAGACCCTACTCCAATAACTGATCCACAATTTCAGCAATCAAGCTACCACCAATAATTCAATTTCAAACAATTTCAAAAACAAAAAAAAAAAACTTCAATGAATTTAAAAGGAGGGGCAAAATGGTAAAAATGTAACCTCTGAAGGAAAGATGGGGATGAGGGGAAGGAGCAGATCTGCGGTCATCAACGACGGTGTTTCGAGAGACATAAGTGGAAGCCGAGTGGTTGGGCCGCCATGGAGAGGAGAGAGAAGAGAGTCTTCTAGTTGCAACCCTCAACATCTTCTTCTTCTTTCTTCCTCTTTTTTTATTGCAGAGAAAAAAAACGAAGTATGAGGTAAACAAACTACGAATTGTAAATGGTGCGTCTTCTAGAGAAAGAAAGAGGGGCTTGTCACTTGTGTCTCTAATTTTCACAAGTTGGTTGCTACATGGGCCACTTAAATGGGTATCATTGCTTTTTGGGCCTATACTTGAGCATTATTGATTTCAATTAGGGGATGGTCTTTATACACCAGCCATATGTCTAATACACCATTCTAAAAATTTAAATGACAAAAATAACCTCAGTTGTTATAAACAGTTGGAAGCAAGGGAAGGTGCATAATACATAAGCTTTTGTTGGTGCTTTTGTTGGTGTTTGAAGAAGGATTTTTGGTGGTGTTGTATGCGTTGGTCGCGGCTGGTCGTGGGTAGTTTTGGGTGGTCATGGAAGCTGGTATTGTTGTTGGGTTCGTCGGAAGGCGTTCTGGTGGTGGTGATGTGCCTGAGGTAAGTTTCGTAGCATATACGGATTAGGTAATCCGTGTAGATTAAACGGATTACACAATCCGTAAATGTCACATGATGCATAATCCGTATAACCAATACAGATTGGTTAATCCGTATGTGTCTTACGGATTACTGAGTCCTATAACCCATACGGATTATGCAATTCGTATTGGTTATACGGATTATGTAATCTGTATATTTCATATGGATTGCATAATCCGCATAACCTATATGGATTGGTTAATCCGTATAGGTTATACGGATTATGCAATCTGTATGATATATACGGATTGCATAATCCGTACCGCATAATTAATATTTAAATAAATATTAAAAAATGAAATTAATTATTAACAAAAAAAAGGTGATGAAAATGTATATTAGTTGTAATTTATGAATGCAGTAGTCTGTTGGTTTGTTTTCATATTCATTTTTTGTGTTGACTTGCATAAAAAAAATTAATTAAAATGGTGAAATGTGTATTACAAAAAAAAATTTGTTTTAGTGTTAAAATTTAAATTAGTTGTATTTTGAAAAGCATTTTTAGGCTATTTAAAAGCTTGTATTGAACTTTTTATTTTATTGTTTTAATTTGTAATATATAGGATTTGTTTATAATATGGCTGTAATGTGGTTAAATATTATTATAATGTGTTTAATTTGTTACTGATTTAAATTTATTATAATTTGTTAAGATGGACAACGATGAGTGGATGTATGACAATATTTTGTCGAAAGAAATAAATATGAATGAAGATATTGGAGATGAACCAAGTGCATTTGAAAATAATGAATGTTCAGTTGATTGTTCTGTAGCTTTTACGACTTCTGAGGTATTTATATTAATTTTGCTTTGGCAAAAGTTGTTAAATGCATAATTTATGGATGTTAAACATTTGTTTTTGGTTTTTGTAGGTGTTTCCTTCCCGTGAGGATGTATTAAAATGGGCTCGAATTGTTGCATATCAGAATGGTTTTGTAGCTGTCATAATGAGGTCGGACATGTCAAATGGAAAGAAGGGAAGGACATAATTTGTTTTCATGGGTTGTGAAAGGAGTGGAAAGTACCGAGTATTCAATAAAGGTATGGTACCTACTGTCACTAGCACTAGAAAATGTAATTGTCCGTTTAAGCTACGAGCCAAACCAGTTCCTGGAGGTGAAGGGTGGATGGTGAAATTATTATGTGGCACTCATAATCATGTTATGGCAAATTCATTATGTGGACACCTATATGTTGGACGACTAACAGAGGAGGAGAAGATTATTGTTGCTGATATGACTAGGTCAATGGTAAAACCAAAAAATATTCTTCTAACTTTGAAGGAACACAATCTCAATAATTAAACATCTGTGAGGCAAGTAGTGAATGCAAGATATACATATTGTACCCGTATGAGAGAAGGTAAATCTGAATTGCAACATTTAATGAAACTTCTTAAACACGACATGTATATTCATTGACATAGAGTGAAGGATGAAAATGTGATACATGACTTGTTTTGGACACATCTGGATGTAGTGAAGTTGAGCAATGCATATCATGTTGTTTTTCTGATAGACAACACTTACAAAACAAACAGGTATAGACTTCCATTACTTGACATTGTTGGCGTGACTCCTACTGGGATGACCTTTTCAGCTGCATTTGCTTATTTAGAAGCCGAGCGCATTAACAATGTTGTTTGGGCCCTAGAAAGATTTAGAGGAATTTTTTTGAAGAGACAATTTTTCCCACATGTCATTGTCACTGATAGAGATGCGACATTAATGCATGCAGTGAAAATTGTATTCCCTGAGACTACCAATTTACTGTGTCGGTTCCACATTGATAAGAATCTGAAGGCAAAATGTAAAACATATGTCCGACAGAGTAACACATGGGACTATGTCATGGAAGCCTGGGGGAGTGTTGTGGATTGTGATAAGGAGACTTAGTATGATGATTGTGTTACGAAGTTTGAAGTTGCATGTTCGCCATGGCCAACGTTTGTTGATTACGTGAAAGAAACATAGTTGAATCCACACAAAGAAAAATTTGTAAAAGCATGGACAAGACAAGTCATGCATTTGGGTAATACGACAACTAACAGGCATAAAAATCTTTAAATTTTTTCAAATTGTTAAGTGGATAACGATATATGTGGGGGATTGTTGCTTACTTTAATCATAAAATGTAGGGTAGAGTCTGCCCATTGGGCCTTAAAGAGACTATTGCACAATAGCGTTAGAGATCTTTGTAGTGTATGGGAAGCAATGCACAACATGTTGACCTTGCAACATAGTGAGATAAAGGCATCTTTGGAGAGAATGTGTTTAAAGTAACGTTGTACCAAAGACTTATTGGGAAAATCTCAAGGTATGCGTTAAACCAAATTGCTGTAGAGTATGAGCGAGTTCCTTATGCGGGTAAAACAAAACTCATTGTGGATGTTTGATGAGAACTGTGCATGGCCTACCTTGTGCATGTGAGCTAGCAAAGTATGACATTGGGTGCATATCGCTTGAGACAGCTCATGTGTCTTGGCGGAGGTTAAGTTTTGAAGATCAAGGTGTTGATGACTGCGAGGTCGACATAAGTAATGAGATGGAAGCCATAAATTTGCGTTTTCAAAAGCTTGACTTATGTGGCAAAGTGACTTTAAAGACCAAACTGAAAGAACTTGCATTTCTTGACATAAATTCAATGTGTCTGCCTCCTGAGAATGTTAAAACAAAAGGTGCTCAAAAGAAGCAAGTATCGCAACAAGAAAGATCCACCAAGCGGGAGCCATCTTACTGGGAGTATGTCGACGAATTACATTCTCAGCAAAATAGTTGTTCCACACCAAAACAGCCAGTTTCATCATCTCATCAGCACACTACAACAAAGAGGAACATGCCTATGCTGGATCAATTCCATACATCTATGCATGATTTCATTCTAAACATTATTGATGTTAAAGCTGATGGTAATTGTGGCTTTCGTGTAATTACTGCCTTGCTAGGATATGGTGAAGATTGTTGGTCTTTGGTATGCAATCATTTGCTGAAAGAACTTTCACAATGGTCAGCCGAATACATAGGTTTGTTTGGTGGCTTTGATAGATTTGAGCACTTAAAACGGTCCCTGCTTGTTGATGGATTGTCAAAGGTAAACTGTTTGTTATGTCAGTGGTTTGAAGCTTTTTTTAATTTACTTATAGTTTGTACTGTTATTTGTTACGTACAGGTAACCATTGACAAATGAATGGATATTACCGATTTGGGATACGTAATTGCATCAAGGTATAACATCATCCTTGTTTCTTTGTCACTGGCACAAAGCATGACGTTTTTTCCTTTGAGAAGCCAACCGCCTAGAGATCCCAGTGTGCATCGTATTTTATGTATTGGTCGTGTCTACGGTAACCATTTTGTGCAAGTACATAAATTAACAATTGTGTCATTTGGTAGCCTGTGCAGATAAATGTGTAGTTGACGATATTCTCGTAATTATTTCAGGTTGTATTGGCAGATGGGTGTCCTATGCCGCCAACTGCTTTGTTATGGCAAAGACACTGCTACAGTGTTGCAAGAGAATGGATGGTCCCATATATAGGTTGAATGCAAGCATATCAAATTTAAAGAAATTACGTACAACCCATGTGGACCTATTTGATGACTTCACATGATTTTTTAATCGGAATAGATGATTGTTGGTTAACATTTTGTATTCCCATTTGTAACAGTTGTTTCTTGTTATATACATTTGAAAATACTTATTCATCACAACACATTGTCTTATATTCTAATTTATATATTAAGCAATATTTGTTTATCATCAATTTTAGTTGTACAAAATAAAAATTTAGTATGTGTAGACGCACACAAAGTAAAATACTAGGTAATTTTAATAGCCATTGATGCAAAACACAATTGTAATAGAAATAAAATACTGAAATTAATCCAGTAATGTGTGATACAAAATGTCTGATGAAAACAGAATGTCAATACATTAAAGTTATAAAAGTCAAAATATGCGTCAAGGTACAATCACAAGTTGCCTTCTCCACTATCATGTGTGTCCTGCCTCCGTCTGGTCTGTCTGTGCCGCACATACACAAATCCTTCGTCAGTCACGGAACGTGCTATACGCAGTAGCCGCTCAACTGCGCTATATGCATCAGATCCTGCAGCCACCATGTGCTTGTCTATCATTTCCTGCAATCCTTCTGCCAACCTTTGGCAGGTAGCCTAACACAATAAATTCATCGCATTTTAATCATAGGTCTAGTTAATAACTTAAAATATATGTATTTTAAAGAAATAGGCAACACAGTTTTATACCACAGCATGTATCAGGTCCTTGGATGAAGGTGGAATAGGTGATGGGTCCTTAGTATGTCGATGTGGAGGATCTGGAACAACTTCAGGTTGAGTCGGAGGCTGTCTAACAGTATCACCTATCTGTGAAGGTGTCATAAAAGGATGAGACACACGATAAAACCACTGCAGATACCTAGGGACTGCCTGACTGGGATATGTAACCTCCAGTGTGGTCGAGGCTAGATGGTTGCCAAACTGCATCCAGTGTTCATCGATTTCATCGGTCGACGGGGATCCAATCGGTTGGGTTTGTGGAATTACCTGAACAAACCCACACTATCTAGACACCCTCTCTGGTAAAACTTTGACCACTACCTGTCCACATCAGATATATCCAGAGAATAAGCATATTATGTCGAACTCTCTATGCGCACGGTGATAGGCATATGGAGCCCAGCATACATCATCCATGACCAACCTATCCAGTCTCCGACAGTAGGTGCTCAACAGTAATGCCTTCTCAACCCTCCACCGACTCGCTCGTGGTTGTCTCCCCTGGTGGGAACGAGCTGCAGAGACATTTCCAACTGTTGGGAAATGCTCATGAATCCAACATTGCAAAATAAATTATACATCGACAACGCGTTAGTATGAAAGTCATATCAAATGTAAGGTTTGTAATAAGCATGGGACTATGTCAATGAATTACTTGCAACAACGTGACATAACCGGCAAGATGTTTGCCGTGATGCAAGCAGGCGTAGTTGAGATTAGCATACATATGAACTAGAGCAGCCACACCCCAAGCATATCCGCTTGCACGGTCCAGATCGCGAAATGCCTCCAAGAATACCACACCGATATGTGTGGCACTCTTGTTGGCAAATAGAGTGCATCCAACCAAGTGAAGCAAGTACGCTCTGGCCGCTACTATCCATTGTTGTGACGCAACCTTCACAGCATATAAGTCTCGAAGCCAGGACAAACGTACGTATGCCCCATGGCATTGCTCAGTCTCCGCTCCAGTTGCGTCTGCAGATACTTCAAGCAATTCAACAAGGATATGTATGGCCTGCCCAACATCAATAGTCTCGAAGGATAACAAACTCCTACTATGGGTAGATGCAAGAGGGATGCGACATCGTCTAATGTGATACTCAACTCCCCCACAGGTAAATGAAAACTGCTTGTCTCTGAGTGCCACCTCTCAACGAAAGCTGATAGCAATCTCTTGTCTCTGGTGTCGACAGAGCAGCTAATCAAAGGGGGCCAAACCCGTGCCAGCAACTAAACCTTCAATCTGTGGTGCAGGGCGTCCAAATTTTTGAACTTTTCTTCCATGAGAGGCCAGTTTCAATTCAGCCCGTTCCTGAATTTT
>PYAF01002124.1:207173-212173 GCA_007407185.1 Glycine tomentella
TTTGATTGAATACGTACGTTAGATTTAATCAAATTAGTTTGTTGTATGCGGACTAATAGAAATTCAATGCATTTCATAAAAAAAGTGTGACCTATTATCCAACCAACAAAACTACTTATTAAAAATATAAATTTATTGTTGCATCGAAACAAATAAATATTTATTAATCTTATTAATATTGAACTTGGTAAAAAAAGGGTTTAATAACTAAAAAATCAGATTCTGAAAGAAGATTCTTTGAATACTAAAATTACATATTGAATTTGGATTGTTGTATCCATAATTCAAAAAGTTTTGAGTCACGGTCTGATGACTAAAAAATAACTTCACTTTGTTTGTAAATAACAAATATAACTACCTGTCCTTCCCACACTCGAAGAGCTACATGTTCAGCGTACTCGGTTAAGATTGAATAGTCCTCCAGACCACCTGGAAAGGATGGAACCTCATCACCTCCATCATCCATGGCAGGAATAGCTTCCTCAACAAAATGGTCCTGAACAGCAGGCACCTCATCAATAGCATCCCCTACATGTCGGTCCGGTGCCAGTGGCTGGTCATCCAAAATTGCCCCTGCACGTTGTCTTCTGGCTGATGCCATAGGCCTTCGACGTTCAGTGGCTGCCTCTTCATTCCCACTGTCTCTGGCAACCCCTTTGTCTCCGTCTCGCCCTGAACCACGGCGTAAACCACCTCTTGTTCTAACCATAACCTGTGGTACCATTTGCTAACTTCTTAGTCTAACAACATACATATCAAAGCAACCATTCAAGATATCCAAATAATCAATATATTAACATTGTAATCAACTTAGGTATTACAAATTTCAATTAAATAAATAAAATCACATGGTTGAATACCAAATATAAATAACATCAACAAAAAAAGCCACATTTCAAAACCTGCACAAACATGCTCACCAAATCCATTACCAAAGACATGAAGTTGGTTGACTTGTTGATTACATGAAGGAATAATGAAAGTTTGACCAAATCCAAAACTTATCCAGAATGTCATGCATGACCAAGGCAAACATCAATACCTTATTTCTACAAATTACACCATTTCTATGTATCAAACCATGGGTTTAATCCACATTAAAAGAAAGCAACTTATTACAATGTTGTAGCTACAAACCTCTTGTCCTTAAATTGGATTTTGTAACATTGGATTGTCCCACTCAAACTAGGATCTTCTCCAAATCAATCTCCATATCCACCCCTCATTCACTACTTGACCTATATTTGGTATAAACCATTCATGGTGTTGACAATTTACAAATAAGCTGGGGTACTTGTGAGCCAAAATTTTCCCACCCAGCCACTATCCAACCAAAAATAAAGTGTACCTAGGTCCAACCAATAAGTAATACTATAGTTCCTATACAACAATAATATTATAAAGCCATAATGATTTCCAACAGCTAAAACAAACATAAATGATCAATAACATATTTATTTTACATTCTAGAAAGCATATGATTCAAAATTAAATCTATTTGCATTTAATTTTTTTGAAAAAGTACCGTACGGATTAACTAATCTGTAAACACCATACGGATTGCTCAATCCATGAGCACCATATGGATTGCTTAATCCGTGAGCACCATACAGATCATCCAATCCATAAAATTGTGAAATTTGTATGTTGCTCCACGGATTAGTTAATCGTAAAATACCATACGGATTATGTAATCTGTATGGTGTTTACGGATTGGTTAATCCGTAAACACCATACGGATTACATAATCCGTATCATCCAAAATCCGTAGAAGGCGAAGAACCACTCACTGCGGAGGTCGGAAGCCAACACCAATCAACCACCATGACGCCTCAATGACCAATGACCACCAATCAACCACTAGGCTGAACCAAAATGCCAACAACGAAGGTGCACCAAAGGGGAGAAAATCTCAGCACAGTAGCAGCCACACCAGGTGAGGGAAGAGTGAACGAAAGTTCAAATGGCTACAACTATATAAGGGAGGGCTTTTTCGGAAATTCACCATTCACAATTGGGTGTATTAGACATACGACTGGTGTATAAAGACCATCCCTTCAATTAGTTGTGGGGGAGTTGTTACTCTGACCTAGCAATTGCTATTTTCTGACCATAACGTTGGTAGCGTTTTTTGTCATTGTTGTCTTGAACAAATGAAGAAAATTTCTATCACTGTTTGTTACCAAGATTTATCGATCGCTAATGTCAGACACTAATCCTCATTTTTCTAATAATGATATAAATCTCAATTATAATTGATAATCATGTAACAACTTGCTTTAGCCCTGAATTTTATCTTTGAAATGTAGGAGTGGGTTACGCAAGCTGTTTCCCAGTGTTTTTACTTGGTTAAAACACTTATTTTCTCTACAATAGCTTAAATATTTGAGTTTCCATTAATTAAAAATTATTTTTTTCCACATGCTAGAAAACCACCTTTGAGGTCACCAATTGAATTCACATGCATAAGCTATCATGTTTCTCAACGAATAAGTTTCTTGACTGACATGTGATAGTAACATTGAAGTGTTACGAATACTTGTGGTAAAAAATTAGAATCTATTTTGTATTTAAAATATACAACAATAATAAATTGAGAAAAATAAATTTGTTTAATAGGATGCGTGTTCTTAAAGCAACAAAAATTTTATTCCATGTATTCACCGACGACACTAATAAATGTTATCAACTCTTTGATGAATGAAACTCTAAAGAATAAATCCTCTTTCTATTTATCAAGTTTAAAACTAAGCTTAAACTTTTCTAGTTTGTATCTAGTACACTTTGCACTCATGTATAGGCTTCAATTTCTATTGGTAAAGATATATGAATTTGGGCCTATTTCAAAAAAGGAGAGATTTTATTTAAAATAATTTCATATCTCTTTATCTTTATATTTGAAAATAAAACTATCTTATATATTTTTATCTTAAGAAGCTTTTTGATATAAGACAAAGATAATTCTCAAATAATCACATGACTAATTACTATAAGTAATCAAATGATCCGATCATGAAATGTAGCAATAGAATCATACTCTTATTTTATGGACAACTCCCACTTTTATAAAATAATACTCTTTGTTTATATTAATTATATTCTTGGTGTTAGCAAAAACTATAATAATATTCCACTAAAATATTTATTTGATTAAATTAAATTCTCTAATTTAATTATCAAATAAATTATTTTCTTTTGTAAAAATTGGAATACCGTGACCCGTATTAGTAGTAAACTTAGTGTTATAAAACCCGGTCCGGTCATTGACCCGATTGAGGTAGTGGGTCATTGGGTCACTGGTCCAATCGGTGGGTCAGTAATTAGCCTGATTTGACCTGGTCTATATTAAAAAAATTAAATTAAATTATATATGTATATAACTAACATTATTTGATTAAGAAAAGTTAATCCATAATTTCATACTCAAAAATCCAAAATAATAATTGATGTATTAAAGTTGATTACACATGTAAAATGTATTAATAATAAAAAAGAGTGTAAATAGTAACTATCTAAATTAAAACACAAGTTCAATTTTTAATAAAGTCAAAACTCCAAAAACTACTGAAAACAATAACAAGGTGCAAAAAGTAACTTTGTGATCTGGCTGGCCCAACTATAAAATAACCTAATAGCAAGTTATATATTTTATTCTTTGCGCTGCTCTTCCATTCTTCTGCTTCCGGTGGCTGCTGTGCGTCATTTCTTCTTCCTGGTGGTTATATATTTTATTCTTTCCGCGCCTCTTCAATTCTTCTTCTTCCTATGACTGCGCGCTTTTTCATTTCTACTTCCTTGTGACTGTGCACTTCATCATTTCTTCTTCCTGCCTTCTGTTCTTCTTTCCGACAGTTTTTCGTTGGACAAAATCGGACCAGTGCATGGTCGATTCAATTATCAACTCGGCCCGGAAATAACACCGATTCCCAGTTCGATCGGCTAGGCCGAATCAGTTTTATAACACTGAATAAACTAATCATAATTAATTTATTAATTAAGATATACGTCTAAAAACACTCCTTAATATCCTAATACTCATTTTAGTGAATTATATTAAAAATAAAAATATATATTAGTTTATTGAAACCAGATCAATCATTGTTCTAACTATGGTTGAACTATTAAACTAGGATTCAATTATGATTAAACCATTGAATCTTAAATCAATACATTCATCAATTACCAGTCTGATTTTAAAATTTTATAATTTGTGCATCACTTGATATTTAATAATATTTTGTAAAATATTAGTAGATATTTTTTTTAATACATGAAAATAAAATATACATCTCGATTGTAAAAAAAACTATTTAATATTTACTATTAATTTTTACAAATAAAAATTAATATAATTATAATATATGATTTATTTGATTTGATTTTTTACAGTAAAATTCAAAAATTGAATCAAACTAAAAAAAAAAAACAATTTTTTAACTTTTTATTTAAATAATTTTTTATTATTTTATATTAATTTATCGAGACTTTGACCAAACTGGGAAGACTTTTCAAATAACAAGATATACCTATTTTGGGAAGACTTTGACCATAGTAGGAATATAACTAGGAAGAGGTTTCAAATAACACCCATAAAAGTTATTAGGCATGGAAGACTTTTCAAATAACAAGATATTATGCCACTTTCATACGGTACATTTGATATTACCTATCCGAGAATAGTCCTACATCTTTGCAAAATGACACCAACTTCTGACAAATGGGTCTTGTTGCTAGAGTCATTATCAATCACGTGTTTGCAGTCCATTAAAGTTTCTCATTAATTACATAGATTCATTCCACTAAATTTTATAAAATGTAAAAACAATTTAATATTTATCAAATAAATTAAATTTAATGTATAATATATTTTTTAAAATATAAAAAAATATGTAAAACTACATATATCTAAATCTACAAACAAATATTTATAATACAATGATTAAAATTTGTATAATTTTATAAAAAAATTAAGGAGAAAAGGGTCGTACCCACTCTTAAAT
>PYAF01002124.1:217784-235026 GCA_007407185.1 Glycine tomentella
GTCATTTCTACAACCTTAGGGATATTTATAAGATTTCCTTCTCAATATGTATATTACTAAAAGACCTAGGGGTATTTTGGTCATTTTTCAAAATATCCATGGGTATTTTCGTCATTCCCCTAAATTCTTATGTATTGCTTCTAATTAACATTTTATCCCTGTAGTTGATTGTGATTCCAAAATTTTGGGGTGTTACAGTACACACACCCTATCCCTACACCGGGAAAAAAAAACAACACAGAGATAAAAAGAAGAACTCTTCTAGTCTTCATTTGCAACCCATGACCACTCCAACACACTCAGCTAGAGCCTTCTGCCAGGTGGTAACTCCTCTCCTCTAGAAGCACCTGAAAACCACAACCCACAACAGGGGTGAGATAAACATCTCAGTAAACTCAGGGTTCTGGGAGATCCTCCCTTACCCTGGTTCACCCCCCAAGCACAGTCACATAAACAAATCATAACAAAGCCTAGGACATCATCCTGGCTATCACACATTCCCAGCTATCTGGGGACTAACTGGATGCTATCAGCATCAGAGGTATCCCACCTCATACTGGCTCTCAAGCCATCTCAGGCTCATCTCATAGAGGTACCTTAACATAAGTGTCAACCACTGGACACTTCTCATACAAAAGAGGCACCGCCTCATCTACTGAACCAAGCATTGCCTAAGTCATCTACTCAGGACTTAAAGAATCCAGATATGGCTCATCTAAGAGGCCTTAGGCTCTCATCCCCTCGAGAAGCCCTCTCTTAGAGATACAACATATCTGTCAACTGCCTGGTCTCTCCAAGACTTTCATATACACTGGCCTGGGCAAGAACATCCATATAGGGCAATCACCTCCAGGACTTTCACAGCACATGCCTGAGAGAGATCATCCCACACCGGGGGCACTCCATCCCTCAGGGCTTCTAATCCAATGCCTGAGAGAGATCATCTCACACAGGAGGCACTCAATCCCTCAGGACTTCAAATCACATGCGTGAGAGAGATCATCTCACACAGGAGGCACTCAATCCCCCAGGACTTCCAAGTCACATGCCCGAGAGAGATCATCTCACAACGGAGGCACTCAATCCCTCGGGACTTCCAGTCCGCTGCCTGAGAGAGATCATCCCACACAGGGGGCACTCAATCCCTCAAGACTTTCCAATAAACTGGCCTGAGGATAACCACTCAGGACTTCCATCATCTCTGCCTAAGGAGGGGCATCCATACAGGGCAATCCATCCTTAGGACTCTAGGCGGAGAGCAGTGGCACCTCCCAAGGAGTATCAGCCATTCCAAGGGAGTCCTCAAACTCTTCCTCTGGCTAGGGAACCTCATCTAGCCCAATACTATTCCAGTATCCTATAGATTCTAGTACTGACCATCTCATGGTCTTTATCTCATAAAAAGTCACAGAACACTCTCACAGTGTTCATCAATCCAGAGGTCAAGGCCACACACCTGAAGCCACGGGTGCCAAAACACCCTCACACTATCTCAGTGTCTACCCTAGGGTTCATCATTTATTCACATTTCTGAAACGGTCTGAGTCTCACTCCAAGCACCGTTCATCTAGCCTTTCAGGCTCACAACAATTATCAACAATAACAGGCCACACTGGCCTTTCTCTCCACAGCATGCACATAAACATATATATATATATATATATATATATATATATAATCAAACATCGCATGCAACCATCACCCACTTGGGTGGCAAACAAGAGAAAGGGAATAATTCCCAGAACGATGAGCTTACCTGGCAAAGCCGTGCTCTGCAGCTCCACTCCTAGAGCGATGGCCTGTGTCAATGACACCCACGATGTCAAGCCCTAACAAGGCATACAAACGCATATCACAGACCATTCAATCCGTACAAAGCATATATTTCTAGCAAAACATACAGAAAGCATAAACTGCTGCATAAAATTCTACAGATTTTACACCCACTTGGAAAAATCATAAATCCTTGTGGGAAGCTCCTAAAATCACGAGAATTTAGAGGCATCAAGATTTATCTCTTATATTTTAAAAAAACTAGTTTCATCAAAAACCATGAACCACAGCCTCTGTAGAAACCCAAAGACCAGAACTGTCACACACCAAAATAGTGCTGACAGCAACCTGCAAACTCAACCAGCCATCTTCCAATGACAACCCACACCAGGTTTCTCGTCCAAATGAGTTGATAATTTACATGCATGAAGTTCACATACCCATCTTTCTATAGCCACAGAAAGCACTCGATTTGGATCCTCCTAGACAAAGTTATGCTTTCTTCAAAATGGTCCTCTGCAGCAGAAGAATCTGCTAAAAACAGAGTATAACAGTCTGTTTTAACTCTGCACCACACTTTCTAGGAGTCTCCAAAAATAGCACGAAAATTTCAGAGCAAACTTAACTGTCTTAGCTTTCAAATGGCACTGGTTTTAGACCATTTGGACACCGATAGCTCCTGCTATGGGCAAAACACCAGAACTGCCCAAATAGGTGTTCTTGGTTGTCATGAACTTGCATGCATGATTTATGCATGGAACACCATATCAGCTCAAAATCAACTTTTACCCACTCCAAATCATGCTTAAAAACTGTCTCACCCTCTTAAAACTCAGCATACATCAATCTCACTCCAAACCCTAACCCTAACCTCAAGAATCAAGGAGAAATAGGAGGAGATTTCAAACCTTAAAGTTCAATACACCACAATGGAGGGTAGACCAGCACTCTACGGCTTCCAATCACGGTTCAGCGGTGCCGAACAAAAATGGACAGATTCAAAACCCACTCTTTTCTTCAAATCACCAACACCCAAGGCTCAAAAACAACAAAGAACAAAGAAAAGGGTTTTCTTTCTTGCTTGTTTTATGATTTCAACCACTAAACAAGTGAAAAAGGCAAGAAGAGAGCTTGGGAGAAGAGGAGAAACCAGAAAAGAAGAAAAGAGAAGAAGCAAATAGGCACAAACGAAATCTGCTGGTTTTTAACAAGAAACAGGGGGTGCATCCAGCAATTACTAACTATACCCGTACCTCCAACAAAGACCAAACTGCCCTTACTTTCGTAAATCCGTTTAATTACGCAAATATCACCCAAATTACCTTAATTAAATTTAGTGATATTACACTAGGGGCTTCTTTTTACCCGCTTCTGATTTCTCCGAAAGGAAATTTCTACAAAATGCATCGATGCGGTCAATCACAGATATGGGCAAAGGGAACATTCTCATCCAAAAATTCACAATGCCCCCAACCACAGCTCGGATCAGCTCTAGTCTCCCAGTAAATGATAAAGTTTTACCATTCCAATTCTGGATAAGACCTCCAATTTTGCTAAGGAGAGGAGAGTAATGGCAAACATTCAGCCGGGATGCCATAAGAGGGATACCGAGGTATCTAATGGGAAAAGAACCCATCTCGAACCCAGTAAGAGCTCAAACATCCAACACGGATTGGCTATCCACCCCAACCGAAAATAACACAGATTTCCCAGCACTAATTAAAAGCCTAGATATGCTACAAAAATAGAGAAGCTTGTTATAAATGGTAGCCACCAACGAATAGTCCCCTCTAGAGAATAACATAATATTATCTGCAAAAGCTAGGTGAGTCAAATTGTGCACCGAGCAAGTCGGGTGATAATTATATAAGATATTATCATTCAGTCCCTTAAGCTCTCTAGAAAGATATTCCAGGTAGATAACAAATAAATATGACAAAAGAGGATCGCCTTGTCTAAAACCCCTTTTACCCTGAAAATGACCAAAGATCGCTCCATTGATGGACACACTAAAGGAGGTAGTAGAAACACACTCCATTATCCAATTGCTGAACCTAGGAGGGAACTCGAGAGTATGCAACATCCAGCTTAGAAACTCCCAAGGGATGGAATCGTAACCTTTATGGAGATCGATCTTAAGCATACACCTAGGAGAACTTATTTTTCTAGAATACTTCCTCAAAAGCTCCTGGACAAGGAAGACATTGTCCGCCATACTCCTAGATTTAACAAAAGCAACCTGAGAATCATCAATAATGGAAGTCAACACCGGAACAAGCCTATTCGCAAGAATCTTGGAAATAATCTTATAGAGGATATTGCAACACGAAATTGGTCTGAACTGATTCACTCTATTAGCATTATCAGTCTTAGGGATAATAGCAATGAAAGCATGATTGAGTTGCTTAAGAAGTTTTCCTGGAAAAAAAATTTCTTAATCGCTGCACAAACATCCTCACCAATGATGGGCCAAGACTTCTTGAAAATTAAAGCATTATACCCATCAGGTCCAGGGGCTTTATTACCATCCATGTGGGTCACAACATCCCAAACATCTTCATTCGAAACAGGTCTAAGAAACTTGGGAAACCAATCTGTCGAGACCTTTGGCCTATTAGAACAAACAGCCATGGAAGGTGGGGTAAAAGGAACCCGAGTTCCTAGCAGAGAAGAAAAGTGTTGAACAAATTCAACACCAATTTATGCCTGGGATGTAGTGAACTGGCCATTTTCTTTCTGAATTGCTGCGATGAATCGAGAGTTCCTTTCCTTATTAATAAAGGAGTAGAAGAATTTTGAACTCCTATCCGCATTCACCAAATACTTATTTTTTGACAGCTACGCTATATTCCTAGATTCGGCAAGTTGAAGACAACCCGTAGATGATTTGACCGAGGCAGCTCTTAAAACAAGATTCCTATCCGACGGATTTTGCTGAATTTAGAGCAGCAGATTTAAGTAGTCTATTTCAGCCTTCTCAATACGTTCAAACATGGAACTAAACTCTCGCTTGAAGATATATTTCAAAGTAGGTTTCAAAGCTTTAAGCTTTCTACAAACTTGAAACATTTTGCACCCTTTAACCTCAGTGGACCAAGCTGAAGCAACACAAGGCATAAACTCCTTACTATCCACAGTTGCATTACAGAACCTGGAAGTTGGTTTGTCCTGATAAATAGAAGGATCAGAATCAATAATCAAAGAAGAATGATCTGAGACAGTCTCCATATTAGACACAAAAGCAAAGGAGTTACAATAAGCTGCCAACCAAAATGAGTTGCATAAAACTCTATCAATCTTGCTCAAGTTCTCCCATTCGTCCAAGTAAAATTAGTCTCCTGCTAAGAGTGACTCAACTCTCATTAAGAGGCTATTCAGCATTTGGGACTTCATTTGTGACAAGGTGGGGCATGTTGATGCATCTCATATGTTTGATGATTGGCTCATTGGTGGCAGCCTGGATGCTTCTCGGGCTTACTCCTTTTTTAAGCCTGTCTGGCCTAAAGTCTTTTGGGCCAAGGTCATCTGGAATGCTGGCATTCCCTCCAAAGAATCCTTCATTCTTTGGCTGGTTGCTCACAGAAAATGCTTGACCTTGGATAGAGCTCCTTTTCTCGACAAGGGAGATATTTGCCTGTTTTGCAAGGCTGATAAGGAGACTAATGATCATTTGTTTTTAAGTGCAGGACCTTGATTCGGGTATGGGCTAGAGTTAGGGACTGGATTCACTTTCCGAGAAGGAACATATCCCTCCATGGCACCATCAATAGCTTGATTCACCACAGGGCTACCTCGGGCAAAGTTAGATGTTTGGCCTTGGCTTCCACGGTCTATATTATTTGGATGACCAGGAACTGCTTGTTGTTTGATAATCATGTGTTCTCTTTGCATGATGTTTTAGAAAAGATTAAATTCAAAATTATGAGACTTGTTCACCTGATGCACTTGTATTAGCAAATGTTAGTGTTTTGTGTAACTAGGCTTCTTGTATCTAGCACCTTTCATTTGCTTCTTTTGGCAAGTGTATTGGTTTTTGATCATTGTTGTTTTTGCAGGGTTTGCCCTTGCTAGTTGTATGTATATTTGGAAATATATAAAATTTTTACATATTTTCCAAAAAAAAATTAGGCCCACAAGTTTTCAACTCTTAAAGACCCAAGTCCGAGCAACAATGGTTAAAATAAGCCATCTCATAATCAGTAATTGGAGTCCTATTTACTCGGTCACTTGGATTTAAAACACTATTAAAGTCCCCTAGGATGACCTATGGACCAGCCACCAAATGTTCGAAATCAAGCAATGAACTCCAAAGAGATTTTCTAGCAAAGATGGAATGGAGCCCGTACACAAAAGAACCCCAAATAGCCTTTCCAGAAATCTTACAAACCATCTTGCAGTGAATGGCTTGAGATGAGACATCCAAGATTTCCATCATCACATGATCATCCTTCCATAAAAGAAACATCCTGCAGCAACATGAACATTGAAATTGTGGGCAAACTTCCAATTAAGAATTTTTTTACACATCATACCATGCAAAGAAGGACAACCCAGCTTAGTTTCAACGATGGCAACAACATCTACATCCTTGACTTTCAGAAATTTAAGCACCACAAGATGCTTTAGGGGCATGTTGAAACCCCTAATATTCTAGGAAGATAAAATCATGATTTTTGACTGGAAGAATTCTCCCCGGCAAAGCCAAAATTTATGACTTGTCTTCCCTTTTAGTTTCCCTTGCCCTTCCCTTCAAATCCACAATCAGCAGATGGACTCCTTGATGCCTTGTTGCAGTTTCTCCCTTTTCTTTTGATAAAGCCCATATTCTCATCATCAAGACAATCATCAACCTTACTAGAATTGGCTTGCTCTGATAATTTAGACTCCTCAACACGTTTCTGCTCCCTGGGAATAATGGTTTCCACATCAACCCGAGCTTCATGCTGACCCTTTGTTCTATCCTTCTCGACCTTTTCTGTCCCAACCATTTCAACAAGCTGGGGATCCTCCTTATCACAAAGAGAGGACTGTTTATTTGCCTCATTCTTAGCCAAAGTAACAGAGGTTGCCATGGTTTTAGCTTTTGAAGTCATCAACTGACATTTGGAGGTGGAATGACCTATCATTTTGCAAACATTGCAATATGTAAGTTTTGTTTCAAATTCCACTCCTTGCATAAACAGGGTGCCGTCAGACAAGAAGAAGCTTACCTCTTGTAACAATTCCTTTGAAGCATCAACTTCAACCAAAGCACGGGCAAAAGAGATAGATCCACGAGCAACTGTTACCTTGTCAGTTCTAATAGGCTTTCCCATTGGGGATAAAATCTTACTCAAGGCATTCTTATTCCACAATTGGGGTGGGAGACAGGGAAGTCTAACCCACACTGGAATGTGGCACAATTCTTCACTACCAAACGTAAACAAGTTTGACATTCTTTTCAACAACAAAAGTCTCTGAAAAATGAAGTAATGTCTGCCAAAAAGAACTTGGTTCAAGTCCTCTTCATCCTCAAATTGAAACACTAACCAGCCACTGGGATGAACTGAATATTTATACTTAACACCCCACTTATTACACTCTTCAAGAAGAGCTTTTTTCCCCGAAAACCTTCCCACTACATATCCAATAGCGTTGAAACCCCACGTATCTTGAAGTGAGCTAACATCATCATTAGTGAGCTGGAATTTAGGCTTGGCACATTCGAGCTTAACACCCAATTCAATCCTTTCAGATACCTTTCTATTATCTTTGAAAAGGCTTGACCAAGTAGCTTCATTCTGATTCTTCTTCACTAGAAGATTTGATTCCAACATTGTTGGTCTTCCTTCCACCTTTGTTGGTTCAGCATCAAAGCCCACAGAAGATGCATAATCTTCGACCGTGACTGACTCATCTTCCTCTTTTTTCAAGGGAATCTGAAGTTGTGTCATTGTTGGCCAGCGAAATAGACACCTCCACCGAAGAATCAACTTGTGACTTTCTTTCAGGCAAATCCTCAAACACGTGGGGTGCATGAGAATCTTCAACTGGTGCTAGAGAGCTTGGCCCTTCACTAGTTCCCAAATCATTCTTCTTCTCATGGTGAGGCTTAGTGGACTCACTAATATTCAGACCCTTCTTTTTTTATTTCCCCATTTAACCAAGAATTAATTGGACATGGAAAGGGTTCAAAAACAATGGGTACCTGAAAATAGATAGCCAAGCCCAGAAAGAGAACAGAACAGGAAAGTGTTCTCTTAGAGAAGAAGAGACCAAGCAGCTTATAATAAACAGAAATTATAAATTACAAATTACAAGAATTACAAAATCAACAATGGATTGAAACTTGTTTGCCGAATCATAGTCCAAACAAAAAATGATACAGCTTCTTACTGGCGACCCAACTACCACACCGAGAAGGAAAACCCATTCGAGAGAGGCTAGCACAAATTGGAAGAGAAGATGCAAAATAGAAGTCACCCTTCGTGAAGACTCCACTCATGGGTGACGAGAAAACCCAGCACCTGCTTTCCTGCAAATGAAGGAGAGAAAACCCGAGAAGCTTCCAATATTTCTCCCAGTTGCAAAGAGGAGAACTCAAGAACCAAGCAGCAAATCTAAGTGACTCCCGAGAAGACCACTTTAGTAAATACCACTACCAAAAGTAGGTTTCCCACAATAAATAAAGGAGCAACGCTAGTGGACCACACAAACCACTCACCATGCATCCAAAAACAAACCCTTTAGTGTGAAGAAGAGGCCGCATGTACTCCACTACAGCTAAAACCCACGAGCCCACACACCCACAAAGGATAGATGATGCACAGATGAGACTAAATTCCCTAATGAATGATTTTCACCAACCCTACCCCGGTGGCAAAGCCACAAGGAAGCACCCAAGAAGGGAGGGAGGCAAAACCCTAGCAGACCTTCTCTCTCTTTTTGACTGAGAGCTCTCTTTCTTGACTAAGAGCTCTTTCTTGACTGAGAGCTCTTTCTTTTTGGACAATATGTAAATGTATATTTATCCAAAGATACTTACAATATAAGTGGGGCACACCCCACTAAAACAAATGAAAAGGTCTAATACATTTGCCAAAAGATACTTACAATATAAGTTAAACACACTGTTGTTGTGCAGATTCTTTAGATCCTGCGACAAGTATTCCATGCATAACACAAATAAATATGGCGAGAGAGGATCGCCTTGTCGGAGCCCCTTCAAAGTGCCCATGGATTGTTCGATTGAGAGAAATACTATATGATGTCGAGGATACACACTCCATAATCCAATGGTAGAATTGGACAGGGAAGCCAAGATTAAACAACATCCAGTCCAAGAAGTCCCAAGAGACAGAGTCGTATGCTTTATGCAAATCAATTTTGAGCATGCATCTAGGAGAAACCCTCTTCCTAGCATAGTTCCTGCACCAAGAATACATTATCTACCATATTCCTGTGCTTCACAAAAGCTTCTTGCGAAGCATCGATGATATGTTCTAGAACCGGGACCAAGCGGTTGGCCAAAATCTTTGCTATAATCTTGTAGATAATGTTACAGCAAGAGATGGGCCTGAACATGTTAACTCTATTGGCATTCTCACACTTGGGAATCAAAGCAATAAAATCATGATTGATTTGCTTCAGCATTTTACATGAAGAGAAGAATTCCGCAACTGCACCAAAAATGTCCTCTCCAATAATCTGCCATGCTTTCTTAAAAAACAAGGCACTGTACCCATCTGGCCCGGGAGATTTATTGTCATCCATGTTAGAAACGATGTCCCAAACATCAGGCCTGGTCACAAGCTTTAAAAGAGCAGCACACTAGACATCAGTTACTAATGGACCCCTCAGGCACACTTCTCTGGAAGTAGGCAATGTGTTAGGCCGTGAGCCCAACAATAATTGGAAGTGGGACACAAATTCATTTTCGATCTCGGCCATAGACGAAGTAAGTTGGTTCTCCTCATTGTAAATGGCTGCAATAAATCTAGTGTTCCTCTTCTTATTAATTAGAGAGTGGAAGAACTTGGAACTTCTATCTGCCTGAATTAGGTACTTGTGTTTGGAGAGTTGTGCAAGAGATCTTGATTCAGCAATTCTAAGATTACAAGCAGCATTCCTCAGCTCTGCCACACTCCTTCTTAGAGAACTGTTATTCGGGTTATTAGTAAGATGAAGAAGCTTATCTTGGTAGGCTATTTCAGTCTCTTCCACACAGACCGAAATAGAGCTGAAATCCCTTTTAAACAAACTATTTAAATCATGTTTCATCACTTTCAGTTTTTTGCACACTTGATACATATTATGACCTGCCACTTGTTCTGCCCAATGAACTGAGACACAGGACAGGAAATTTGGATGGTTAGCCAGCGCATTACTGAATTTAAACGCAGATTTGCCACGAGCAATAGAGGGGGTAGTGTTCACCACCAAAGCTGCATGATCCGAAATAGATTCCATATTCAGCACTAAGGAAAAAGAGTGCTGGAATTTGGAAGTCCAGTCAAGATTACATAACACTCTGTCGATCTTGCTCCAAGTTCTCCCATTGGTCCAAGTATAGAACTACCCATTGTAGTTCAGTTCATGAAGCCCCAATTCAAAACAACAATTAGAGAAGTCCTGCATCTCATAAGCAGTGATAAGAGAACCATTTAAGCTGTCGTTTGGGGACAACACACTGTTGAAGTCCCCCATAATTAACCATGGCCCGACTGGAATCGGTTCAAAGAGGTACAAAGAGTTCCAAAGATCTCTCCCAGCACTAATGGAGTGCATGCCATAAACAAAAGATATCCAGAAATTCTCCCCTGAAATTTTACATCCCAACTTGCAGTGCATGGCTTGAGGGTTAGAGTCCAAAATTTCTAAGGATACTCGGTCCCCTTTCTAGAGAATAATGATGTGCCCAGCTGGGTGGGTGCTGAAATTGTCCGCCATATTCCAGTTTACAAATCTGGTATTTTTTAGCCTTTCAATGGAATGAGAGTCTAACTTTGCCTCAAGGATTGCCACTACATCCACATCCTTGGCCTTTAACATGTTAAGTATAGCTATATGCTTGAGGGGCATGTTGAAACCCCTTATGTTCCATGAAGAGATAATAATGTTTTTTGATGGGAAGAGACCTTCCCAACAAAGTTTGCATTAATTATTTTCCTCCCTTGCATCTTGTTTGCTTTCTCTTTTCCCTGGTCATGCCCAGTCGAGGGACTTCTCGCCTTTTTGCTTCTATTCTGGCTTTTCCTCTTGATAAAACCTCCTCATCAACTTGGGCTTGTGCTAGATTTGTGGATGTATTAGCATCTGAATCTATATGTTGATTTGAACCAGCTTTATCATTAGCTAAGTTCTCTTGCACATCAACATAACCATGGTCTGGAGAAATGCCTGGCTCAACTTCAGCCTTCTGCATCTCTACTTGTTGGCTCAACAACAATCAGTTTTGGATTCACAAGGGGGTGGCTGACATAGTTTTGCCTTCCAAATTTTTACAATTTTGATTAGCATGACCAATCATATTACAATGGGTACAAAAGGAAGGCTTCATTTCATAATCAATGTGTTGCACGAAAATCTTTCCGTTAGGCAAGGTGAGTTGAACATTATGGACCAATGCTTTGGAAGCATCAATCTCAACCAAATCCCGAGCATAGGCATAGGAACCTAAGGTTGCAATAACTTGATCTGTTCTTATGGGGGTGCCCACGGGTGAGAGGATCTTGCTCAGTGCCCTTTTATTCCAGAGCTGGAGTGGCAGATTGTGAAGCTTGACCCACACCGAAATGTGGCTAAGTTCCTCCTTACCAAAGTCAAATAAATCTGACATTTTCTTCAGTAGCAAAGGCCTCTAAAAAATAAAGTATGGTCCCCCGGAGATGACTTGATTTAAACTCTTCTCATCCTCGAATTTAAAGATGAGCCAGTTGCTTGGGTGAACAGAATATTGGAACTTGAATCCCCACTTATTACATTCCTCCATAAGAGCTTTCTTTTCAAGGAACCTCTCAGCAACATACCCAACGACACTAAACCAGCAAGCCTCTTGCAAAGGACTGATGTCCTTCTCATCAAGTGAGAGCCATGGGTCTGCACAGTTCGGTTGGACTTCCAGCTCGAAACTTTCAGCAGCCTTCTTGTTGTCTTTAAACAAACTTGACCAGGATGCTTTGGGTTTGTTGGTAGCTGGCTTCAGGTTGTCTTCCAACATTGGTGTTTCATCTAGCAAAGAAAGCGGGTCTTCATCATTTCCCACTGAGGATTCGCACTCCTCAAGCGTAACTGACTCCGTATCATCTTTGTCGAGAGTGTAGGATGCATTTTGCGAAGACTCCACCTTGGACTTTTGTTCAGGCAAATCATCGAACACTTGGAGTGCAAACGAGCTGGATGCTACAGCCGTGTCTATGGATTACATCCCTTTTCCAGAAACACACCTTTACTTTCATCATTACCCAGTAGAGGTGAATCGGCCTCCTTCATCACAATCTTCTTTTTGTTCTTCCCCATGTTATCCGCTAAAAGTAGCATGGGTAAAAATAAGACCGTGAGAGGAGAAATAGAACCTGCAAATCGCAAACACCACAGCGAGAACAGGAACAGGAAGCTATTCTCAAGAAGGAGAAGAGACCAGATGCTATTTCAAATGCAATAAACAATACAGAAATATAAAATATAAATTAAAGTTACAAAATATATTTCTGAACAAAATCCAAAAGCAAAGCTGGAAGATAATATGTCTTGATTGAATCTTCACAAGCCACAAGAAACCAACCAAGTGCATAGAAAATGAATAGTTCTGGTGGTGAGCTTTGCTTTAAGAAACCCAGTTCCGAAACTCCTCAAGCGGTGAGAAAAAAGTGAAGACACGGGTTCACTTTGAGAATGAAAAAAAATCGCTAATGCTACGTGAGGTTTCCACCAACATAAGTGAGTGTGACCACACTTTTCACCAATCAAGAAGTAGTTCGTGTGGCCCACTACAATAAATGCACCGCCGGCCACAATTACTAAGTGAGAACACCAGATTTCACCAAACAAGAAGGAGAATACATGGATGAGATTGAAAGCCTTAACAATGGATTATCACCAACCATACCCCGGTGGCAAAAACCACAAGGAAGCACCCAAGGAGGGAGGGGGGCAAGAACCCTAACAGAGATTCTCTCTCTACCTTTCTCTCTCTTTTTTGATTGACTCACTGACTGACTGAGAGCTCTTTCTTTTTTTTGGAAAATATGTAAAAATTTTATATACTTCCAAAGATAAATACACTTAGCAAGGGCATACCCCACAAATCCAACAATGAACAAAAGCTAATACACTTGCCAAAAAGAGCGAATGAAAGGTGGTAGATACAAGAAACCTAGCTACTCAAAACACTAACATTTGCTAATACAAGTGCATCAGATGGACAAGTCTCATAACCTGAACTTTATCTTCTCTAATACATCATGAAAAGAAAATGTGTGATTATCAAAAAGCAAGGAATTCCGGGTCATCCAAATAACATAGACCATGGAAGTCAAGGCCAAGCAACGAACTCTGCCTGAGTTGCCCGAGGTAACTCTATGGTGGATCAAGCTATTAATGGTGCCATGGAGGGAGATGTTACTTCTCAGAAATCGAATCCAGTCCCTAACTCCAGCCCAAACACGAATCAAGATCCTGCACTGAAAAAATAGATGGTCATTAGTCTCCTTTTCGGCCTTGCAGAACGGGCAAGTGTCTCCCTTGCCTAGGAAAGGAGCTCTGTCCAATGTCAAGCATCTCCTATGAGCATCCAGCCAGAGAATAAAGGATTCCTTGGGGGGGATGCTAGAATTCCAAACAACCTTTTCCCAAGCAGCTCTAGGCCGGACAAGCTTAAAAAATAAATAAGCCCGAGAGGTGTCTAAGCTGCCACCAATGAGCCAATCATCAAACATAAGTGCTGCACCATCTCTCCCCAGCTTGTCACAAATAACATCCCGAATGGTGAATAACCTCTTAATGAGAGGTGAGTCACTCTTGGCTGGAGAGTAACTCCACACAGCAGCCCCTTTCAAATAAAAGTGGTGCACCTATCTGATCCATAAGGAGTCCTTGTCCCTGGAGATGTCCCAGAGAGCCCAAACCAGGAGAGCTTGGTTCCAAGTCCTCAGATTATGGATACCGAGCCCCCTCCCCTTCTCCTTAGAAGAACATACAACCCGCCAAGCAACCATGGGCTTGTGCCTGCCACCATCAGCTTTCCCCCATAAAAAGCTCCTACACAGAGCATCCATCCGGTCTATGAATGAAACCGGGAGGGGAAACATGGCCATCCAAAAATTCACGATGCCTCCCACCACACCCCGGATGAGCTCCAATCTCCTAGCAAAAGAAAGAGTCCTGCCCAACCACCTCTGTATAAGACCACCAATACGGTTGAGCAAGGGGGAGTATTGACAAACATTCAACCGGGAAGCCATGAGATGGATGCCCAAATATCTAATGGGAAAGGCCCCCATCTCAAATCCAGTGAGCTCCCTGACGGCTGAGAGCACCTGCGGATCCATGCCAGCCCAAAAAATAACAGATCTGCCCGCACTCACAGTCAGGCCAGAGACACTACAGAAACTCTGGAGCTTTCCGTGCAAGGTTGCCACTGATGGATAATCACCTCTGGAAAAAAGCATAATATCATCTGTGAAGGCCAGGTGGGTGATATTATGCACAGCACAAGCCGGATGGTAATTAAACATAATGCTGGACCGAAGCTACTTCAGCTCTCTAGAAAGATACTCCATGCAAATGACAAACAAGTAAGGAGATAGAGGGTCTCCTTGCCTCAAGCCCCGCTTCCCTTTAAAATGGCCAAAGATGGATCCATTAATGGAAACATTGAAAGAAGTAGTGGTGACACACTTCATCACCAAACTACTAAAAATGGAGGGAAACCCCTATGGGTGGTGGTGCATAGCCGTTCTTAGTTGGTGGAGCGATTTGTCTGGTTAATTCCGTTAACGAACGAGACCTCAGCCTGGTAAATAGCTATGTGGAGGTAACCCTCCACGGCTAGCTTCTTAGAGGGACTATGGCCGCTTAGGCCACGGAAGTTTGAGGCAACAACAGGCATGTGATGCCCTTAGATGTTCTAGGTAGTACTCGCGCTACACGAATGTATTCAACGAATCTATAGCCTTGGCCAACAGGCCCGGGTAATCTTTGAAATTTCATCATGATGGGGATAGATCATTGCAATTGTTGGTCTTCAATGAGGAATTCCTAGTAAGCGCGAGTCATCAGCTCGTGTTGACTACGTCCCTGCCCTTTGTACACATTGCCCGTCGCTCCTACCGATTAAATGGTCCCGTGAAGTGTTCGGATTGCGGTGACATGGGCGGTTCTCTGCCCCGACCGTTGTGAGAAGTCCACTGAACCTTATCATTTAAAGGAAGAAGAAGTCGTAACAAAGTTTTCGTAGGTGAACCTGCGGAAGGATCATTGTCGATGCCTCACAATCAGATTGACCCGCGGATTTGTTTATACATCTACCGTTGGGAGGGAGGGGGGAAGACCAAGTCACCCCGTGCGGCTGGCCTCCTCGTCCTCATCCTTACGACAACCACAAACCTCAGCGCCAAGGAACTCAAATCTGTTAAGTGCGACTCCCGAGGGCCCAGAGACGGTGTCCCACGAGCATCGTCACGACAAATCATTACATACAATGACTCTCGACAATGGATATCTTGGCTCTTGCATCGATGAAGAACATAGCGAAATGCAATACTTGGTGTGAATTGCAAAATCCCTCGAACCATTGAGTCTTTGGACGCAAGTTGCGCTTGAAGCCATTAGGCCGAGGGCAGGCGTGCTTGGGTATCACACATCGTTATCCCCAATACTAACCTAGTGTTGCGTGGGGTGTATGCTGACCTCCCGCGAGCACCCGTCTCGTGGTTGGTAGAAATCTAGGTTCATGGCCGACTTTACCGTGACAAAATGGTGGACGAGCAACGCTCAAGACCAATCACGTGAGCGCCAGTCAGTTTTGGACTCACGGACGACCCTGTGCATGCACGCACGCTCCCAACGAGACTTAGGTCAGGCAGGGCTACCCGATGAGTTTAAGCATATCAATAAGAGGATGAAAAAAAACTAACAAGGATTCCCCTAATAACGGCGAGCGAACTGGGAAAAGCCCACCATGAAAATCGGTCGCCCTCGGTGTCCAAATTTTAGTCTGGAGAAGCATCCTCAGTGGTGGACTGGGCCCAAATCCCCTAGAAGGGGGAGCCAGAGAGGGTGAGAGCCCCATCGTTCCCGGACCCTATCTCACCACGAGGCGATGTCGGTGAGTCAGGTTATTTGGGAATGTAGCCCTAATCGGGCGGTAAATTCCGTCCAACGCTAAATACTGGCGAGAGACCGACAGCAAACAAGTACTGCGAGGGAAAGATGAAAATGACTTTGAAAAGATAGTCAAAAAAATAGTGCTTGAAATTGTCGGGAGAGAAGCGGATGGGGGCCGAGGATGTGCTCAGGTCGGATGTGGAACGGTGAGAGCCGATCCTCTAATCGACTCGGGGAGTTGACCGATACGAATTGCGATGGTGGCCCAAGCTCGGGCTGTCGATATGCTTGTGGAGATGTCATCATCACGATTGCGGATAGCAGCGCGCGCCCTTGGCGTGCCTAAGTACCTGTGCGCTCCTGGCGTCGGCCTGTGGGCTCCCCACTCGGCCCATCTTGAAACACAGACCAAGGAGTCTAACACGTGTGCAAGTCAACGGGGTGAGTAAACCCGTAAGGCGCAAGGAAGCTGATTGGTGGGATCCCCTTGTGGGTTGAACCGCCGACTAACCCTGATCTTTTGTGAAGGGTTCGAGTGAGAGCATACCTGTCGGGACCCGAAAGATGGTGAACTATGCCTGAGCGGGGTGAAGCCAGAGGAAACTCTGGTGGAGGCATACAGCGATATTGACGTGCAAATCGTTCGTCTGACTTGGGTATTGGGGACAAAGACTAATCGAACCGTCTAGTAGCTGGTTCCTGAAAAACAAAGGAACACTTAAAACAACCAAGAGGGGGGGTGAATTGGTTGTTAACTTGTCCAATTAAAATTTTACATCAGAGTTATAAACCACAGGATCTTTATCACATTTAAACCAATTTTCAAAGACAAAACAAATCTCAATATCAAAATTAGTTTTCAATCAATCTTCCCTTTTTATGAGCATCAGAAAACAGAGTATTACAAATCTGAGCAATGATATTGATTCACAAACAAAGTAATACGAAATTGAACTGGAAGAATAAAGAGAACACACAGATTTTTATACTGGTTCACCTCAAACACTATGAGGCTACATCCAGTTCTCCAACTCAACACTAGAGAGGAGTTTCACTATTGCAATAAAATCTTTACAAGCAATATTACAAGTCTCTTTCCTTCAACCCTAGAAGAAATTCAGAAATCTAAAACCCTATTAGATTCTTAGAGACAAACCCTTCACCC
>PYAF01002124.1:237626-253571 GCA_007407185.1 Glycine tomentella
AATTAAATTCATTATTTTATATTTAAGTATTTGAAAATACAAAAATATATAATATCAGAAAAATGATATTTTTATTAAAAATTACATGTTTAGTTACATTATACTAGTAACATAGTTTTAATAAATCTTAAAATGATATATCATATTTTTATATTTAATTTACTCTTGTATTGTTATCTATTTTGTTTAATTTATTCTCAAAGTAATTACACAATATAAATATTTATATATAAGATAAAAATGATAAAAAAAAATGAGTGTTTGAAAAGTTTGACTCTTCTTATCTCCTTCCTTTGAAGAAGGGGGGATGAGTTCAAATTAAAGAGGATGATTTAAATTCATCTTCATCTCATTTGGATTTTACAGATTTAGTTGAAAAAAACTCATCAAATTTCTAATAACTTTAATTTTACTTATATATTTATATTTTAATTTTGTTTATATTTTGTCTCCGAAAAAAATGATTTAATCCAATCATTATTGTATATCATCCACAAAATATCATATCATATTAAATATTATATATAGTTTTTTATTAATATACTAATATTAGTTTTATTCATTTATAATTTGAAATTTTATTTGTGTTTCTTATTTTGTTAAAAATAGAAATATTTTCAGTCTATTATTATAAATCAATTATACATTAATATGTCACAATAAACTAAAAATTCATTGAATATAATACATCAAAAAGAAAGTAATAACTAATATAATAATATTTTTTAATCAGATGCCACCTCTTTATTTAAACAAAAGAAACAATGAAGTAAAATAATAATTTTAATTTAATTATAAAAATATAAAAAATAATATTAAAAAAATATATTACATGAATATATATTTTTAATTTATTTTTTTGGTCTATTTTAGTTGTGGGTCCTGTACCATCCATCTTCGGACCGATCCTGGGAACCATTGTTCGTAATAAAAAAAATGATGAAATAAAGGAAAGAAGGAAGAAAATACATGAAAAAACCCTTAAGATATTTTTCCCATGTACAACCGTCTCAATTAACAGTGATGTAAAACATTGTAAAATAAACATTGTTGTCTAACCTTAACTGTAAAGTTATATTTATGTTAATATACAGTAAAACACTTTAATGGGAGATAAATGCTTATAGTTATGCCTATTTAAGTTTTGTATTTATTGACATGCATCCATTTGGTACATGACCACTTATTACCCTTAATCACTGGACAGGCACCTGAAAATCATCATAAAAATAGATACGCTTGTTAATTTATCTACTCTCAAATTGAAACCTTAAACATAGCACAACTAAGAAATAATAAATAAATAAATAAAAAGAGCAACTAACAATGATAACTCAATGGATCTAAAGTTGCATCAGGCTTCATGCTCCAGAAAAGTAAAGCATCACCCATTTTTGGCTTAATTGAAAGTCCTGTTTTTCCGCAATCAGAAAGCTCATTCCACCAAGGCACAGAGCTAAAATTTGCATTCGCATTTGGGAACACTGTCTCACCCCCTTCTTCAACATTTGAACTGTATCATTAAAATACAAATAGTGGACTGCATGAGCATTTGTTTTCATATCCAACACAAATTGAGGTTAACAAATAAGAGGCAACTGAAGTCACTTACAGGTACATCAACATTGTTGCTATCCGTTGATCCCCATTCATAGTGTTAAATTCGTCCATAAAGTAGTCAAAATGAGGGCCATAATATTGTCCAACTTCATAACGGATAACTTGAAGTCCTTCACCATGCTCTGCATATCGTGGGATACAATTTATACAGTGGTTTTTAAGTGTATAATGAAAAATAACATACTATCAAAGCATCATCCAAAAGGCAAAGACAACTAGACATGTTCCATCTTGTTTGCTAGGTGGAAAATTAGTTTTAAAATATATATTATCTTTTGCACTTCATATATAAATGGAGTAAATATTCACACAACATGATGGCCCATTGCTTTAAACAAAGCAAAGGCAAAACATGTAAGAATGACAATGTCTAGAGTTGATACAAATTCAAACATATCTCATTGAAAGAAGAAGCATAATCTAGAATTTTACATATCCATTCAATTAATATTTCAATTTCATAAAGCAAATTAGCAGCTAAAAAAATATGGATCTCATCACTGATGTGATTTCAAGGATTTTTTTTTACATGATTTTTGTTTCCTTTTCATAAAGGGAAGAAAAGCCTAGAAATGCACAAAGAATTTTAAGCAGAATAATGAAGCACATAGACAACTTCAACTCCACAAAATTCACAGAAGTTAGTATCATTCTGACAAAAATATTCATTAAAGACATACATAGTTCACAAACTACAGTGATTGATTGACCATTTAAGCAATTAAAAATATTTTAAATTGCAATCGTAAATTTTATGAATTCTAATGTTACCTTAAATATCATCTAATTATTAAGAAACTATCATCCAACTATATGTTACCTGATTGGTAGCATTTCATATTACATTTGCATTGCATTTCATTTAGTTTTATTTGTACATTGTGGCATTTAGGACTTATTTTTGGATAATTTTTCTACTTTTTTTTTTTTTTTTATCTTTGATGGAATTGCTTGCACTGTAGGTGTTCCTTTATTTTTAGGTACCAATTTTAGAGTTGAAGGCCGCTTTTTGCAACTTAGTGAGGCATTTCGAGAACTTGAGATGGATCCTTGGAGTTTGTAAATGTTGTGAGAAGGACAGAGTCTACGCTACGAGAGCAAAACGTCTCTCATACCATGCGAAAGAATTTTAGCCGTTGGATCGTGTTGATTTTGAAATCAATGGTTAATATTTTTTTTTTCTTTTTCTCCTTTATGGTTTCTCTTTCCCAATTTGTCCCTTTTTCTCTTGGTCACCTTTCTCTCTCCGTCATCCCTTCTCTCTTCGTTACCTTTGCTTCTCCATTGCGCATCTTCATCGTGAACCAACTCTTCTCGCAATGGTCGTGGTGGCACTCATTGTGGAGTCCAAATCTCGTGATGTCTTCCATCAAACGGCGCCGCCAAATTTGGAGCGGTAGAGTTTGCTGAACACATGGAGTGCAGTGATGAAGCCAATGAAGCAGAGGCTCATCACGAGCACCACTGTCAGCGAAACGCCGTCCTTGTAGTATCTCAGCATGTTGCTGCTACTACCTCTGGCGTTGGTGTTGGCAGAGCTGTTTCCGCCGCCGCAAAAAGGAAAAGGAAGCCTCTCTTTTTCAAACCCATTGCCACTATTGGAACCAGATCTCTGCCCCTCCCATGGGAGGTGAGGTGCGGTTCGACGGTGGGGTGGGAGGTGCAATGCGATGGTGCAATGGTGCGGTTCGACGGTGGAGTAGGAGGGGCGGTGCGGTGCGGTACTTTTGCTGAGGCAGATGAGGGCTTTTTTGTAAATGGCAGCAACAAAAGAAAAAGAAAAAATAAAAATCAAACGATACAACGGCTAAAATTTATTTCGCATGCTACCAGAGATGTTTTGCTCTGGTACCATAGACTCCGTCCTCAAGAAGTCTTACAACTGTGAGATACAGTTAACACCTATTACTTATGTTGTTGGAGTAAACAATATGGATCACGACCGTGACTGGTGCCAAACTTTTATCCTATCTGAATTGTTGGCTTGCGACAACATGAATCATGGTCATGAGATATGGATAATGATTGTAACAGGCAACATACATTAATTTTAATTATTTTTAAATATGTATATGTATTTAGGCCTGAACATTTTAGCCCATTATCTTTAAATATCCTTCTAAACATTAGAATATATCAAGTTTCACATTGTGATGCTTGGTGACCAGGAAGAAAACTAGAATCTTGATCCTCTTCCGCTTCTTCTATTCATTATCTTCATGGCGAAGCCAAGAATTTTATTGAGAGGGACGAACATAAAAAAAAAAAACTATATCATAAATAAAAGTATTCCAAAGATAATACAAACATAATATAAAAAAACTAGTACAGAAATTAAAATCGCTTCACTTGACTTTTACTCTACGTGTTTTCATATTGTTAAAATCTTCTATAATTGAATCCGTGCTAAAAACTCAAAATAATTTCTTTTTCAATGTATGTAATCAAAGAATCATCAAGAAATTGGTCTTCCATTCTATTTCGAAGTCTGATCTTGATTATCTTCATAGCTAAGAAAGGTCTTTCAGTAGTTGCTGTAGAAACTAGAAGAGTGAGTACAAGTCTAATCACTCTATCAATAAGAAAAATGATAATTTTGAAACTTGCACTGAAATAGACCAAATTTAAGATAAGCACGACGAATTTCATCTTGTTGATTTATAGAATATTTCCATATTGGAGGGGGTAGTGCATGATCTCTTTCTAATAAAGCAAGATCAACTTCTTTAACTACCTCTTTATTTTCAATTATATGAAACTTTGAAGAAGGAGTCTCGGTATTCAACACAACATTAGGAGTAGACAATGACAAAGACTCACTATTCTTTCTCTTAAAATAAGCATCAATGGTAGTAGCACCTTTTCGCATAATTTTTTGGCGCGTTAATCACAAACAATATCAAGTATCAATGACAATCGCGTAAAGTAAATCACTGTTACATTTTGAATGAGATGCGCACATCACATTGCACAACATTAACAACCGAAATAGTAGTTTATGTTTTTTTTATTTCGTTTCAGATTTAACAAAAATGGGTTCATCCAAACATGGTAGGGGGTGCATGTGTAAAAACAATGGACACAAATAACAGTTTATTTTATTTCAGAAGAATAACAACATGAAGAAGAAAGAGAAAAAGAGGAAAAAAGAAAGGAATGAAGGGATAAATGAAACTCTTCTCTTTCACTAGTTTTGTCAAATGAAACAACTTTTTTTACTCTTCCAGTTTTCTTGGGATTTGTGTTTCTTTTTTCTCCTTTGTGTCCATAACTCCTCCTTTTATAATATTCTTTCTCCCTTTTCCTCTTTATACATTTCCTTTTTATTATTATTTTTTTTCGTTTTATCATCTTTATTTCTTTTTTTTCTTTTTCTGTTTTCTCTCTTTTCCATTTTATTTTTATTAAATTTTCTTTCCTTTTTTATATATTTTTCCCCTCTTTTATGTTTTCTTTCCTTTTTATTGTTTCAATATTTTTTTCTTTTTCTTTTCTTTTTTTTTTTTTTTTTTTTTTTTTTTTTTTTTTTTTTTTTTTTTTTTTTTTTTTTTTTTTTTTTTTTTTTTTTTTTTTTTTTTTTTTTTTTTTTTTTTTTTTTTTTTTTTTTTTTTTTTTTTTTTTTTTTTTTTTTTTTTGGGGGGGGGGGGGGGGGGGACGGTGCCCAACCCTAGAGCCCTCCCTAGTTCCACATCTGGTTATCTTCTTGAGTATTCCTTTTTGTTTATACGATAGGGCATAGCATATGAACATTTAATGAATTAATTTTCTGCTATCCTTGTGTTGTTATTGTTCTCTTTGATTTCTTTCTATTGTTTTATTTATGTTGAATGAAATTGGCCTGCATTAATCATAGGGATTTGGGAAAGTAATGAGAGATGAACCCATAATTTTGGGACTAAAGGACTGAACTTAGGTATAGAACCACGAGAGTAGATTAAGCTGAACAAACAAGTTAACAAAGTCTTTAAAAGGTCTAATTAAATATAGTCACCACGAGAGTAGGGATTAATTTGATTAGATACACATGCTCTTGAGAAAAAAACGAACGTTATCTTAAGTTAATTTGTCTTCAATAGGAACTTGTATGCAAGGGTAATTTAATTAGTTATTATTTTTCATAGCATGAAACCCAATCTTAAATTTTTTTAACAACTTGGATTTTAATCGTTATAAATTGCTTTCATTTTCTATTATTGATCTTACATTTCACAATTTCCCACAATCAATTCTTATTTAAAATATTTTTCATTAATTCATTTTAATTTTATTTAAATTTGTGATTTCACTTGACAAAGCACACGGTCCCTGTGAAAAGAACGATATTATTATTGAACGATACCATGCACTAGCAATTTTTCGACATCATTAAAACATAAAAGGGTCTCATACCTTAAATATAAAACTCTTTTGGTGACGTTGCAAATAGTGTAAAAAAATTCTATATATGAATCAAAGTTAAACTTATCATATTAAATTATTATATTTTTAATGTAAATATGAAAGTTTAAAAATTTATTTCCTAAAGTATATATTATTCTTAATTTTATTAGGATTACAACCCAAAAAATATGACTTTTCTAAATCACAAGGGAGAACCAGTGAGGTTCATGAAACTTTGGGTACAGGGTGAAAGGATGGCCTTCTTGGCACTCATTATTTACTTTAACATATATGTGAAGCAAAAAAATTAACAAAAAGCAATGAATCCTTAATGTGATCAACAATTAAAACTCATGAAAAACTGGCAAAAGGCAGAAAGTACATACCTATGGGTATAAAAGTAACATCAGCTATTCTCTTCTCAATATTCCTCACAATTTTATCTCTTCCTCTGTCTATAAAAGTGCCAGTGCTTGTACGTACGCTAAATGCAAAAGAAAAAAGTAAATATAATTAGATATTTATTTTCAATATTGAATGAACTAAAAGGGCACTTGACAGAAAAGTATAAAGGAGGGAATTATCCAACCTGCTGCCTAAACTCTCTCCAGATTCATTATCAACAACTAGTGACTGTCGCATGTGTGGTGTGGCTATATTAATTAGATATTCACATTCCTCCTTGGTCTGTGAAGATTAATCAGCCAAATGTCAGTATTTCAAAATGGAGACACTGAAATATTGGTACTACAATTGAGCACAGGCCTTAAACACATTATAACCATTTAGAATAACACGGCGTTTCAATAACTTAGAGAAGTGAGCCTAGCTAGTCCATTTTTATAATATTTCCTAAACCATGACAATAAATAAGTAAAAAACGTCACCTTTGGTGATCACCGGCTTGCAAGTGGAAAAGGATAAACAGAAAATTTGTAACGAAAATTCTTGATGCTTGTTTTGTATAAGAAAAATGTCGGAATGCTCAAAGTGAAACACCATGCATTTGTACTCCACTTCACAATTTTTTTATTACCCCTCCAATACGATAAAAGTGAGTTGGGGGGAGGATAATGCCATATACTCTCTCCCGTGGAAGCTCAAAATACCCACAAAAGTCACAATTTCCGTGTGGTAGTCAGAGGCGGAATTAGGGTGGACCACCTTCACCCTAAAAAAATTAATAAAAAAATAGAAAGGAAAGAAAAATATTAAAAAAAATAAAAGGGGAAAGAAAAAAAAAATATAAAGAAAACTTAATAAAAAAAGAAAAGAAAAAGAAAAAATTAAAACCCAATAAAAAGAAAAGAAAACATAAAAGAGGAAAAAATATATAAAAAGGAAAAAAATGTAATAAAAATAAAATGAGAAAGAGAGATAATAGAAAAAGAAAAAAAGGAAAGGAAGATGATAGAACGAAAAAAAATAATAAAAAGAAAAAGAATAAAGAGGAAGAGGGAGAAAGAACACTATAAAAGAAAGAGGTATGAACACAAAGGAGAAAAAAGAAACACAAATTGCAAGAGAACAAAAGGAGTAAAAAAGTTGTTTCATTTGATAAACTAGTGAAAAAGAAGAGTTTCATGTATCCCCTCATTCCTTTCTTTTTCCCTCTTTTTCTCTTTCTTTTTCATGTTGTTATTCTTCTAAAATAAAATAAACTACTATTTGTGTCCCTTGTTTGTATACATACACCCCCTACCATGTTGGACTGAACCCGTTTTTGTTAAATCTGAAACGAAATAAAAAAAATAAACTACTGTTTCGGTTGTTAATGCTGTGCAATGTGTTGTGTGCATCTCATTCAAAATATAACAGTGATTTACTTTACGCGATTGCCATTGATACTTGATATTGTTTGTGATTGATGCACAGAAAAATTATGGGGAAGGGTGCTACTACCATTGATGCTTATTTTAAGAGAAAAAATAGTGAGTCTTTGTCATTGTCTACTCCTAATGTTGAATTGTTGAATACCGAGACTCCTTCTTCAAAGTCTCATAGAATTGAAAATAAAGAGGTAGTTAAAGAAGTTGATCTTGCTTTATTGGAAAGAGATCTTGTACTATGCTCTCCAATATGGAAATATCCTATAAATCAACAAGATGGAATTCGTCGTGCTTATCTTAAATTTTGTCCATTTCAGTGCAAGCTTCAAAATTATCATTTTTCTGGGCCAGAAAAGAATCGACGTCATTTTTTCTCTTCTTTATTTGATTTGTTTCCATCTTGGTTAGAGTATTTTCCAAGCAAAGATGTTGCATTTTGTTTGCCTTGTTATTTACTTAGTAAACCATGTGGCAGTGGTTGTTTTGGACTTAATACATTTGTTGTTGAAGGATTTAGAAATTGGAAAAAGGTTAATGAAGGAGAAAATTGTGCTTTTCTACGCCATATTGGGAAAAATGTTATCTCAATGCATAAAAATGTTGTAAGTTCATGTAGTGATCTTATGAACCAATCTCAACATATTGAAATATTGGTTGAAAAACTTACTTCTCAGGATTTTAATTTCTGTAATATTTTTTTATATTAGGTTTGTATTGTCTTCGGAGTATTTTTATTTATGATATAATTTTTTTTATGATCGCCCCCTCTCAATAAAATTCCTGCCTCCGCCACTGTAAAATTCTAGTACGTACTCAGTCTTCCATAACAGTCCCGACACAAGAGTACAGATGTTTCACCCTTAGCAGGTAGAACAAGTTATCTCTAATACCTCATTATTTGAATATTAACGATAATATTGTAACTTCTTTATCAAATGACATATACTTAATTATCTATAAGATACACATTATCTATAAGTTATAATTATCTACAAACTAGTAATTATATGTAAGGGTTGTTACATCATTATAATAGTCCCAACAAACAAGAATGCAGTTCTTACTCCTCTCTATAGGTATCAGGTTCTATTTCATCCATTTCATCTCTCATTCTTACCTAACTTATTTACTTGAGCGTGAGTCATTTGTTTTGCATATCTCTCCTCTTATCCTCCTAATAAAGGGTTTTCATAGTCCGACATGCGAGATCGTAGAATTCATCTTGACCACATCCATCCTGATGTGTCAACTCTAGATTTTGATAATAAGAAGAGGGATGCCATGTTATCTAACCATGAGAGTTTCTGTCCTTTTTGTTTGTTACAGGTGGAAAATGCCAACCACGTCTTATTTTCCTGCCCAAAATGATGGAGGTTTAATTAGAGTGGTATCGGTTGAGGAGGTGGTTACGATGATCCCGCAAGCTGCTCAATATTTTTGGCAACATGCATGCAAAACTGGATCGTCCTATGTTGACCATCGGAGGCTCATTGTGTGGTGTTCGTGGTATCTTAGAAATCAATGTGTCTTTCATGATAAATCTTTTGATAAGGAAGCTTTGAAGCAACACTATTTATTCATTGCGTGGTCTAGGCTGAAAGGGAAAGATAAATCTTTTTAATTAATCTTTTATGCCGTGGAACATCAACCCAATCTTGTGCATGAAAGATAGCTGAGTTGTGTTTCCCAAACTGGTGGTTACTGTGGTATACAAATTCTATTATTGATGTAAGGGGTGGTTAGTATCTATCTAAGACCGTGCAGGAATGTAGGTGGCTGTAAATAGCTACTAACCTGACTTTTGGTGTTGCTTGTTCTTTTCATATGGGTTTGGTATCCCCAAAAAAAATATATAAAAAAGTGAGTTGAAAAAGATTTCGTACTCCCAAATCGATAAATAAAAACCAAAACCTTCCATTCTATCTGCCATGTCACTCAATTTTTACTCTCCTTCACACTTTCCACCTCACAATTTTCTAGCAACTCAAACAAACTAGACCCACATCCCTGCTTAACAAGTCTAACACGTAGAAATCCAATGAAAAGCACAAGATCATTAACAATGACAAATTCTTGCCTGAGCAAAGTACCTATAGGATCAACCAATCAAAAGCTCTATATATTATTTAAATAACCTCAACATAGACTTCATCATTGTTATTTTTAGAGCAAAACTTACGTGCATTTTTTTAAATGTTTTTAGTATTATTTTTCATTTAAAATTAGAATTTCACTTCAATTACATACCGTGAACGAAGTTATAAAATTGACTCAATGATTAAAGAGAGAAGAAGAAAGAAATATCGTATTCAAATCCCTCTTATATAAAAAGTTAATAAATTAACGACCAATATTTATCAATAAAAAAATATACTAATCTTCTATACAAACATTTATAATGCAATTCTAATCAAAGAACAAACAACGTTATGTGACAAACAATATCCAATTTTTGTCTTTACTATTATACTATTCTCTTCTAATCTATCGTATATTCGTATCCGTTTTATGGAGATACAAAGCCCATTGAAATTGGATCACAATTAAAGCTAAATAGGGAGCCACAGGAATGAAAGGAAAAAATAAAAAACTGACCAGAAAGTTATGATAGAGAAAAGCTCTGGGCTCCCAGGATATTACTTCTACCCACCACTTTACCCGGTTGTCTTCTTCACCTTCACCTTTGCCGCTGCTTCTGCGCAAAACAGAAAAAGATCAGAGAAAGCGAACGAAATGGAAGTGAATGAAGCAGAGAGAAACAGAGTTCACATACACGTGAGTGTTGCGAGCGACGAAGTTGAGATCGTTGGGTTTGGAGAGAGCAGAGGAAGAGTTGACATGGGGAGTGGAGAGAATGCGGAGAGCGAGTGGAATGAGAATGAGAAACGAGCACGTCAGCAGCAGCAGCAGCGTCGCCGGCCACGACACCCTCCACCATGATTTCCGAAGCCACACCCGAGACTGCTTCGCTTTCACCATTTGTGTTAGTGATCGAGAAACAATTGTGCAATGCGAGAGGAAGAGAACAATGCTGAACTAGTGAGACTTGAAACTGAATGAAGGAAACAGAGGAAGAGAATGACTTTTTATTGGTTCTTGTTTGGCCTCTGTTCTGTGGGCTCTGCTTCCGTTTGCGCGCCTGGTTTTCCTTTTCCTTTTCCTTATTGGAATATTATTATTTATCGGAAGAATAAAACACTTCTACGCTTCGAATGGACCTTCTTGTATCAAGACTACTTTAACTACGTTTTGCCTCCTTTCATTTCGAACAAAACTATACTATCTATCTGCACCATTCGAATAATCATAGTGGTGCTCTTGATTGCCCTTCCAATAAAGTTAATGGATCTCGTGGTCACGTATTTGAATTAATAATAAGGTTTAGTTATCTTTAGTTTCTATATCTGAAGAAAATAATTCTTATTCTACGGTTACAATTTTTTAATCTTTTAGTCATTGTTGTCTAAAATCGCTTAACATTATTACATTTAGAGTTTTTTTTTTTTTTTTTTTTAAAGAGTGCTACAAAATTAAAACTAACTTTCTAAAACTGCTAAAAAAAAAAGATTTTGACAGTTTTTAACTACAAGTCTTTGTTTTGATTATCTGTCGATAGACACAAATGTATGTATATTAAAAAAAATGAAAAATAAATATAAAAAAAATCTTTTTATAAAGATTAAAAAGAAAATACGATATTATATTAATATTTCTGTCATTTTCTTCTAGCAGTAAATTTTATTTCTAGTTTTTTACATTTAAAATTACTAATAATATATTTTATATAAACCCATTATTTATGAAATAATTATTTATTAGAAATAAGATATATAAATTTTTGTGCAAAAAAAAATTAGTCTCTTCTTTGATACATTCCTTAATTCGTCTCAACATGATAAGGGTAGAACCAAACTCAACAAGTTTCTTGAATAAGTCAAGAGTCTTGTTGTCATTGAGACGAACACTATGACAACCTTGTTTGTTTTTTTTGACTGTTTTACACTGCCATTTCTATTTTGTTGCAGTTTATAAGGATTTGAATGTAATTATGTTAGAAGACTTTAGATAATAAAGACTAGAAAAGTTGTAAAATTGTAGCTGTGGAACCAAAATGAAATATTTTAAATTACTAAAAAAAAAAAATAGACTATAGGAACCAAAAGAATAATTAAAACTAATAAAAAATATTAGATCTTGAAAATTAATGGAAATCGAATACAACCAACATTAATACGTGTGTGTTAACTTTACATAATTTTTTAATAAGCTTTGTAAATATTTGTCTTTGGGTGGTTTTTAGTTTTGAGTTTCAAGTTTTTTATAAATAACAATCGGTTCTTAGTTTTAGTTTAAAAAATATTTTAAATTAGTTTTTAAAATATGATTAACTTTAAATAAACTCATTTTAAAAGTTTCGTATCATATTAAAATTAGTTTAAGAGTATTTTTATGCAGTGGTCATTATAACACCCTTAAATACAGTCTTCCAAAATAACGTTGATTTTCTTAATGAAAAGATAGCCTCAAGTTCTTTTTATGATTAACTCAAAAGAGTGGATTTTTTTTTGCCAAAAATACAAACTTTCTAATCCAATTTCTCAAAACTCATTTTTCTTGTTAAAGCATGTATAATAAATCATAATAATCGCTTATTGTGTTAAAACCACAATTCGATGAGTGGAATAGAAACATTTGCGACATAAATAAACCATACATATTCAAATAATAAGTAATGATAAATAGGTGAACCTCGATGGTCACCAAATATAGATAAATAAGTTTCATGTACAATAATGAGTAACAAAGTATAAGCCTATCGGTGAAACCAGTAAGTAGCATATCCAACCCCATAGTGACAAGTAAAGTAATGTAAGTAAGCAATGACTGAATAAATACAAAAGGTCTGAGGCTAGGTTTACCCATCCCAAAATACATATAAAGGGAAAAACCTAAGAGGCTAAGACTCAAAGCTGTCACCTATACCCAAGTCAGTTGTACCCAAAAAGGAGAAGCATACTCAGAAGAAAAAGAAGGCCCCTAGTAAGACTCATCAGATGAATCCTATGAAAAGTCCTCTTCCATCAGCTCCAGTTCCGTGACGGGGTCCTCCTCATCGATAGATGGATCTTCCTCGATAGATGTATCCTCCTCCACATCTTCACCTTCATCTTTAAAGACAAGAACCACCAAGTCTACCCTTGATGTTACCCAAGCCTCAGGTAACACCCAAGGCTCCTAGTAAGACTCATTAGATGAATCCTGTGAAGAGTCCTCCTCCATCGACTCTAGTTTTGTGATGGGGTCCTCCTCATCCATAGATGGATCCTCATCGATAGATGTATCCTCGTCCACATCTTCACCTTCATCTTCAAACACAAGATCCCCCAAGTCTACTGTGGGTGGTACCCGAGACTTAGGTAACATCGATCGTAGAGACATCGGTGTAGAGGAAGTAGCCTCAATGTCCTTGGATGAAGAATCAGATCCGACAGAGGACATCGTGTTGCCCACAGGCGATGAGTGAGACTCAAATGGAATGATGACCTCTAGCATAGGCATGACAAAATAGTAGTAAGATGGTGTGGGTTGGGTCCACCAAATGTAGAAATAAACTATATGGGGCCTGTAATTTAGTGTGTCCACCGACGCACTAAGACAGCTGAGGAAATCATAGAAGTAATCAACATGAAGCGTACCGTCATGCTCCCACCACTTCTCAATGGCATCAATGAAGAACGAGGGATTCGACTACATGCTTGACATCAAATCTTAAAAATGGTAACAAGGTAGTGAGTACTTCATCCCTTTAGAATCCACAAACACAAACGTTAAGTCCCTCACTTGACCAAGACAATCACCATGTGTGGTATTTTAGCATACAAAACTCACATTCTATTTCACGATTCTACTCTCACACAGTTTTTGTCTTGGGCCCAATACTACCACAAAGTCTTCCAAGACTTCGTGGTCTTACATATCACATGGATGGTAATTGGGAGGGATGGTCACGTGCTAGTACAGGACATGGCGCTCTCACCAACAATTGATACGATTCCTCTCTAGTCAAGAATGCAAAGTGAGACCCCTGAGTCCCCTAAACTAACCATAAATGCCCTTAGTCGGGTTATCACCAAACGACATCCCCCTAGGTTCCTTTGAATCTTTCAGACCGTCCCCCAGTGTACCTATTGTATGTAATCCATCCTCTCTTAACAAATCCTCAGTTATTCTTCACGGTAAGAATTCTTGATCTTCAAATGATGATCGTGTTGGTACATGTGAATAGATGTTAGAGAACGTTTCCATTGAGTATAGGGTCATGCCCCAACTCTCGACACAATTATCCCTCTAATTCTAACACAATCTCGCTAACCCATTTGTCCGTTCCTTCCTCATAATGCATGTTGATCCTCATGAAGCTCATGACTGCAAGTATCCTCCGTTGTGCACACACACAAACATATCAAGTGAGGAAGGAAATTAATCTTGTTCCCTCTCTAAGGTTATCATTAACATGACCCTTCAAGTGGAATAGTCCACTTTACAAAATCACATACCACCACATATCCAATCACTAAATCATCACATGATATCCAAAGTAAATTTTGTCGAGGGTCAAACACCCTTGAACTCGATCCTAAAATGTGACAGTTCATAATCAACATTATTGATAAGATCACATTCATAACATGCAACATGCTTTGCCAAGTGGTCACACTCACTTGGTCTTACAACATATAATAGAAATTTCCATAATTTCACATTATAAAGTCTCAATCAAAGTAAACAACACATTCTTTAATTCTCATCATTTATTCCATGCACTTCATACACATTCATGACCCATGCTCATTTATAATTATACATCATTGGCCACTTTGAAATCAATTTTCCCATTAACATAAAAATCCATTTAGGACAAACCATATATTCAACTCAAGGTTTTAAAATGAAAGGAACTCAGTTTTGGACTCAAAATTTCCTTAATCTACTTCCATTTGACCCTAATACCAAACTCTCTTGCACATCATCATTAAAGTTTACAAAAACTTGTTTTCTGATTTCGGAGAGTTGTAGAAATTTGTTTTATGCAAAATTTATATCAAACACTATGTTTTCAAACATGAGGAACTCATTTCCATGGTCAAAATCTACATAAACCAAGCCAATATGTGTAGTTCGTGTAAAACATAGTGGATTTTACCAAAAGAGCAAACTTGAAATTGTGATTCCAATTGTTATACTAACTCAAATGAGATGTATTTTATATCTAACCCTAGGTTTTTGGGAGTTCAATTTTGAGGTCTATAATCACTGATTCCAATCCCAACTTCAAAAATTTTGAAAACAGAGAAGTATGCATACATAACTTTCCCTAACTTAAATTTTTATTTCCAAATGTTATACAACTCCAAATGAGTGATTAACTTCTCAAAATCGAAACAGAGGTTTTAAGTGATCAAGTACTCCTCCCTTACCTCTTGGCAAAAGCTAAAAGAAAAAAGAGTAAGGGTACTATTGTCATAATATCCACACCATAGCCTTACTCTAGAGATTGGTCCATATTTTCTACGGTGAAGTGTCCTCACATGATGGGACATGCTTAGATGTTTCTTGTGGGGGTAACTTCATGTTAAAACTCCAGGTTAATGCCATCAAGATCATTGAAAATATGTGCTCTAACCCCTATAACAACTTAGGGGTAGGACAATTACGAAGAGAGGCATCAACCATGTGGAGAAGGATAATCCCCAAACTACTAGGAAATAAGTCCCCATCACTACACCTCAATTCCCAACCTATGATAAATGTAGGATTGTGCATGGGCTAGGAGAATGCACTCTTGATGATGAGTTAGCTGTAACCATGGATGAGAACAATTTTGTTGAGGAAAGAAACAACTCTTATAATATGTACCCTGATGTGTTGCAAACACATCTTAGTTTAGGATAGTTTTTAGGTTATATTTTGATTAAATAATTAGGAATTAGATTAGTTTTAGTTAGTTTATTAATAATATTTTATTTTATCTCATTCCAATACCAATCATGCATTTTCAGGACAAAAGAGGAGAATAAAGGCCAAAGAAAGAAGAAAACAAGTACTGGAGTCTCGC
>PYAF01002124.1:253671-279878 GCA_007407185.1 Glycine tomentella
TAATTTCTATTCTTATTCAAACACAAATTTATCCAACAACTCTTTGTTCTTTATTTTCTGTCTTTATTTTCCAATCATTTAGAATTAATATTATTGTAAAAATCATTCCAATCCCTGTGGAGACGATAACTCTACTTACCTACTTTTATTACTTGTTAACGATCGGTGCACTTGCCGTATTCGCATAAATCGCACAACATACCCCAACAATTTCAATCAAGGACAAGACTTTAAGCAGAATCAAGGAATGTATAGGTCTCAACCCATGCAAAATTAGAGGTCTGGACAAGAGGAGAGATAACCCACTCTTCAAGAAATCGTGCTTTAATATATGACCCAAAATTATTAGAGAATGAAGCAAGTGAAGTCTCAACTAACCAACATACAATCTCTCTTGTCATAAAGGTTGCTAGGCAACCTCCCTTCACAACCTGAACCAAATCCTAAAAGGGAGGGTGTTAATGTTGTGATCACTAAAAGCAAGAGGATTCAAGAGGACTTTGAGGAGAAGGAAGGTTTTTCTCAAAATTTGCAAATAACCCTTACTGAGAAGGACCAAGCACCTAAGATAGGTTCGTATTAATGGAAATCCAATTCCAAAGAAGGAAGGGCATGAAAAGAAAGAGATACTGACATCTCCTCAGGTATGTCTACCATTTCCTTATACAGTTAAGCATGACCAACAGCACATGCAATTTAGAAAATTTCTTAAGGTTAAGTAAAGTGCATATCAACCTTCCTTTCGTCGAGGTTATTTCATAAATGTCATCTTATGCCAAGAATGTAAAAGAAATTTTATCAAACAAAGAAAAATTGACAAATTTTTGCACTATGGGTCTCAATGAAGAGTGTTTTATTGTGGTGCATTACAACATCGATTTTGGTAGAACTGATGCTGTTTTTCTACTAGACCACATCGGTTTTGGTAGAACCGATGTTGTTTTGCTACTATACCCATCGGTTTTGGTCAAAACCGATGTTGTTTTTGCATTTTTTTATATTTTGCCTATTTGTTAAATGATCTCAAACCTTCAAATAAAAAGCAGAACAAATCCAGGCTAGAGCCAATCCATGCAGTATACATTATATTCAAATTATTATTGAATAAATACTATTAAATAAAGAAACACTGAAACTACATGAAACAATATTCTCAATACATAAATATCATCTATAACCTAAGCTAAACAATATTCCTTAAATATTTTGTGCTTCATTTCTAACTCTTAGTAAACATTTTTTCCACTAAATGCGAATTACCTTTATTCTCTCTGGTTCCAATGATCTTGGATCAATAAAATTTTGCATTATATAATTAAAAATAACTTAATCAGCGTAAATAGTAACAACTATAACAAATGAAATTAGTTATGAAGTAAACAATTATCATTTTCCAATTATCCTTGAAACCCTCTAAGATTATGATTGACATCCAATGCATGATGTAATAGCTACACTCAAAGCTTCCTCTTTACTTCTTACACTAAATTCAATAACAAATTCAAAGTTATTCCAAAATTAGTGTACAAAGTAATAAAATATCATTTTGAAGAGATCAAACATTGTTTAAATTACTTACTTTAATTCGAATCCATTTAACAGTTGCCTTGGATTTACCTTCACGTTTATCATTTAATCCCTTTCAAGCACTGGTTAAGAGAAACATGAATGTATATTGTACGATTAAAATATTGATATCACATACTAAACCTAATATTAATTAGCCTATGAATGATGTGGGAATGATAAAAACAAAATTATGCCTAACACACCTTGGTAACATTTTCTTTCTTCCCTAATTTTTTGTCTTTACTCACAATTTTCAATCAAGTGTATTCTTCCTGCTAGCCAAGAAGAGATATACAGTTGAAAACATGCATTAGACAATTGAGCAATGTATAAATCTATGGGAAGATTGTTTTGTTTGAAAAATTAGACGACACACAAATATATTGTGCTTCGTTAATTAAGAATTACTTGTCTCGTTAGAAAAAAATTTCATCATAAGACAACAAAGAAATATACTATGTACTTTTGTTCATTTACATCTTAGAAAAAACAAATCATAAGCTAATAAAATAATTTATACAATCTATGTATTAGTACATCAACAAGAGAAGGAGATAAATTTGAGTAATTTTAATCCGCACCAAGAACCAAGATAAAGACCTAACCTTAATTAAGTCCATCGGCTAGCCTAATTAATCAAAAAAGTATTGTTTGTAAGCAATATAACATTAATCAATATTGCAAGGATAATTAGATAACCACATGCATGACTATTTAACTGTGTTATGAATTAATTAATAAGCAGCAGAACACGTGACTGTTAAGACACATTACCAATCATAATTCAATAAATAGTAAAGTGGGTAAGTTTCTAGTTTCTTAGATAAATTATCCTTTATAAGTCTCTAACATGTATGTTGGTTTGTCAAACTGGGTAATGCTAGCTTGTAACTCAAGTGAGGGAACTAAGATGATGGAACATCTACCTATGAACCTGTAATCTTGTCTATTAATCATGAACACATTCATAAACCATAAATTGGATTAAATCAAGCGTTGAGAACGAGTACATCTTCCTATTAATTTATGAAATTATAAGTTAACTATTTTCAAAATCCTACTAATATCTGACTTGATAAAATATTTTCACTGTAATTAGACTTGATATAATATTATTCACTCACTCAGTGTACATTCAAGGCATTGCATTTCCATTTTTCTTAACCTTTCTCTTCATCACAAACTCACTCACTCTCCAATCCCAATCCACTCTAATCTCATGCTACAAGGACCCCTACAAGGAACAAAAACTTATCCCCAAATCCCTTAACTCTCATTTTCATTAATGCAAGGTATGAGACTATCCCCAAACAACATCTCTTTAAAGATCCTTTCAACCAAAACAGAAAACACTGAATACTTTAACTACATCACATTGACCATGAGTTATGAGCTAAGAAAAAGAAGAACACATCATGGATGGGTGACGGAAGACGTAGACTTCACGTCATCTTAGCAACAATGTCGAAACAACGTAGCTGGAGACTGAAACAGCGTTGCGAGTGGTGGCAATGAGACTGAGCACTATCGCAAGTGAGAGTGGTGAGGTTGATGACCTTTGCGAGATAGAGTTATGAGAGCAAAAGTGTCTGAAGGGTTTAGGAAACGTAGAGTGGTAAAGAGAGTGGAGAAAGAAACTGATTTTCGGGTTTTAATTTGGGTAAAAATACAACATCGGTTTATAAAAACTGATGTTAAGAATTGATCAAACAAAATCAGTTTTATAAAAATCGATGTTATTGTTGAAACACAACATTGGTTTTTTTAAAAAAACGATGTTAATGAACTCAAGTTATTTACAATATTCACCATGTTTTGTTTAAATCGATTTTTATAATACTAATGTTAAAATGGCAACTTTAAAATCATATTTTCTAGTAGTGAAAAGTCATACCATCATTTTCTTCATTAGTCCTCAATTTCTCTCAAGTGTCTAAAATCCAAAGAAATTGCATGGTTTACTAGGAGATAGTCATCCCTCAACTCCAAAATGAAATTGACTACAGGCACAATAGTCCTTATGACACTGAACTTCAATATCATTATGTTTCAACTCCAATTTAGTGTTGATCACCAATGCCACAGTGATCCTAACAACACCGAGCTTTAATATTATTATACCTCAGCTCTAATCCTAGTGTCAATCATCGGCATAGTGGTCCCATAGACACCGAGCTTTAATATTATTATGTTAACTCCAATTCGGGTGTCAACCACCGGCTTGGTGATCCCAAAGACATCGAGCTTTAATACTATCATGCACCAACTCTAATTTTGGTGACAACCACCAGCATATATAGTGGTCCCAAAGACACCGAGCTTTAATATTATTATGTCTGAGCTTCAATTCTGGTGTCGACTACTGACATAGTGGTCCCAAAGAGACCAAGCTATAATATTATTATGTCGATGATAGACAAAGTATAATAAAATTCAAATCAAATGAAAATATCACCAAAAATGGCCCAAAATCTTAGATTCGATAACATAGGGAAAACATAACACATAACGAATACTCCCACTAACCAAGCATAATAAAAGATTAAAAGAACTCACAATGTTCATATCATCTACATGTCTCTTAAAAGAAATCATGGACCTAAGTGTAAGGACCCTCATCCCTAGCATCAGGTTTCTTCCTTAGAAAACCTGATTTTGGGTGTGGCGCGGATCGCGCCAGGTTTGGCGCTGATCACACCAGACCTTTTGGCTTTGGTGCTGATGGTGCCAAGATGGCGCTGGTGGCGCCAGAGGTTCGGCCAGTTCACGCTGAGGGTGTGGGTCATTCGAGAGGTTGGAGCGGACAACTCCAAGGGCCCCGCGGATAGTGCCACAGGTCTCTGGAAATTGGCACTGGTGGCGCGGATGGCGCCATGTCACCGACATTGTGGAGCGAATCGCGCCAGAGCTCGGGTAGGCTGAGTATTTAAAGGGCAAAACGCGAAAATGGAAGGGAATTCAACTTCTTCTTCCTCCTTCAGCCCAAACCTCCATTGATGCTTGCCCCAAGCTTCCTAGGACCTTGATTGATGACCAAAACACCTTCCTGTGACCTTTGATTGTGAGAGAAACCCTTGAAAGATATAATCCTTCACTTGTTTTCTTGAAAACCCTTTGTGAGAGAGAATTTGGATTCTCAAGTGGAAACCTCAGAGAACTTGAGAATAGACGAGACCTAAGGCGGGAGACGAACTTTAGAGCTCGAGGAAGCTGTTCTGAGGTCTCCTTGGTCATTACTGAGGTAAGGAATTCAAGTTCTCTTGATTCTCTGTGAATTTGGGGTTTTTTGAATGTTATGACCCACACTAGGCTGGGACTAGAATTAGCCCAGGGTCCAGTAGAGAAACTCGTTTAGGGCGATGGATAGATGAAGGATTAGCTTTCAGTTTTTGATTTAGATGACTTTGGATTTTGGCTCTGTGTTGCCTGTGTGGCCTGTGTAATGGTCACTTGTGCTTGTCATCTGATATGCCAGAGCCTTGTATATGTTGTATTGAGCCTGTGTGGCTAATGGAATGGCGCCTTGAGTGTGGCTGAACCATTCCAGTGATGTTCTGTATCTGAGGCTAATGAGAGGTTATGCCCAGGCTTGTGGGGCATTGAGTCATTAAGTCTACATTGATTCAGATGTTGGTATTCAGCCTAGATGGACCTTGTGTGGTCTGAGAGCAAGTCTGGTGTGGACTGAGCTTTATTGAACCCTAGGATAGGGGAATTCTGATATGTTTGATCTGTGATTGATGCCTGTTGGCTTGATATTGATGTGAAATTGCATGTGCCTTGAATAGGCGTTGATTCTGAAATTATTGGTGGTGGGAGCCACAGAGCAGGGACCAGACCACAAAGTGATATTTTGCCAGGTAAGTTCAGTGTCCGTGGGGATTGATTCCCATCTTGTGTGCCACATCACACTCTGGGGGGAGTTGTGGTCATTTCATAATGCATGCATGGATACTTGCATTCTTGTGATGATATATGTATGCCTCTGTGCTTGAATTGTGCTGTGATTGTGTTTGAGATAGATCTATTGGCCAATAGATAGATATGGACCTCCCTAGGAGATGGAGATTCCTCCTAGTATGGCTGGCTCTTGGGTGATGATGATCCCGGGGTGATGATGATCCCCTAGGCCAAGGGAATAGGAGACGACTATTCCTTCTATTCTCGGAGGTACCATATATTGTGCATCCATGGAAAGGGGTAGCACCCAATGGGATGACACAGGTGTGAGTTCCGGCCTCACACTGGAGACGACAATTCCTCCTACTCTGAGACACTGATTTGGGAGATGGCTATTCCTCCTATTCCGTGGCATTATTACAGGAGATGGCTATTCCTCCTAATCTGCGATGTTTAGCCACGTTTGTATGATATGTGATGATGTTGTAAGAGCCAGAGGGCTAGGCCGGTGGGCCATTTGCTTACGATACTTGTTGTGTGTATTATGATAGTGGGCCAGGGTGGAGGAGATTCCTCCATGGACCCTGAGCTTACTGAGATATGTTATCTCACCCCGTGTGGGGTTTATGTGGTTTCAGGTGATCTTTCTGGAAGAGAAGAGCAGTCTCAGGGCAAGAGGCCCATCAGAGACTAGGCTGTTTGGCTGAGTAGCAGCATGGGGAGCTTGAAGGCTCTATTTTGATTATGTATCTGATGTATAGTTCTGTATACCCCTGCTGAGGGTTGATATTCTTTTGTAGCACTATAGTGTGGTGTGAAACTGAGATGTATATCTTGTGCAGAACTTAATGATATGTATATGAGATTTCCCCTGAGTATATGTGTTGCGTATTTGCCTTTCTGCCTAAGAACTTTGCTAACTGTATTAATTATGTTTGATTTGAGAAACTGGAACAGCAAGGGCGTGAATTATGGTTCTTGTGTATTTGTGATATGAGTTATTTATGATTCCATACATAATGTATCAAGAAAACGATTCTATGCTTTCGCTGATGTTTTAATTGTGTTATATGCGCTAATCTGATATTATTAATGATAACACGTCGGAGGCCTACGGGGTGTTACACTAAGTACCTTGATTAAGGGATCAATGAGAACACAGTTTGTGTATATACACTAAACAACTATGATAGTCTTTCACAAGATCTCTAACAATCAGGTTGTTCAACTCCATGAGTTAAGAACCACTAAAAGTCTTATTGTTCCTTTCATAAAACACTACAAATATGCATAGAAATTCTCAGCAGCCTTAGGAACAAAGTATACAATGTAAGGTCCCCATCATAACACCCCTCAACCAAATGACATGAGTAGCAACAACAAAGAAAAATAAACAATAAAGTTTGCCTGCATAGTAGAAGAGTCAATATGAATTTGTTTCTTACTCTTACAAGATATCACACTCCCAACTATCATAAAGATATGTCCAAAAGTCTATTTCCTTTTATTAGGGCACCCACCAAGATTTAAATCTGTGTACCCCACAATCTCCAAGTTTTCAACTCTACTATATACAAGCATATGCTCTTTGGTCCTTTATAAGCACCTCATCACCTTCTTAGTATCTATCTAGTGATCATTTCCTTGGATTTGATTGGTATCTACCAAGAATGCCAACTATGAAGGAGACAACAGACCTGGTGCATACATGAGTATACGTAAGGTTGCCCAAAACACTTCTAAAAGGTCTATCATTCATTTTTCCTCACTCAATCTCACCCACCCTTAGTATATTCATGCCATCTTTAATTATTGAAATTTCCCTGAGTATACAATTTTACATGCTTAAATAAAGATTTTATCAATGCAAGTCTTTTAGGACAATCATAATGGATGACATAACCTATCCTTATGAATCTCAATCACCAATATAAAACAAGCCTCACCAAGGTACTTCACATCAAAGGATATTTATCAAAATCTATTTTTCTCAAGCAACATCCCAAGGTCATTAGAAAAAAAAGTATATCATCTACATATAATAAGAAGAAAAATTTTCTCCCACTAACCTTATATGTATATACACTAATCAACCCATGGAAGTTACTTGATCATCAAATTTCAAGTACCACTATTTGAAAGCTTGTTTCAAGCCGTAAATCAACCTTTTTAGTTCACAAACCAAGTCTTAATTATTACTATTGTGGAAACCTTTAAGTTATTGGATGTATATGCAAAACCTTTTGGATGACTAGTTTGGCCTTAAATTTCTTCATGTTATTTATCAAGTCCTTCTTTGTCTTAGTGACCCATTAACAATTGGTTGTCTTAAATGTTTAGATATCTCAATATGATTTTATGTGCCACTAACTACAATAGACTGCATCTCTTCATTCATTGCATATTTCTACATTTCATACTAAGACAAGATGCGACTTTTGATAACTCTAGGATCAATAATATCTCAAATTTCATATATATCCTCACTAAGATAAATCACAAGATCCTCACCAATAGCAAACCACCTTTGTCTAATAGACCTTCTTGTAGAAATTTGATTATTTAGATAAATATAGGTTGTGAAGCCTCAACCACAACACGAGAATCTAGCACATTATCAACTTAAGAATCACTCCAATCCTTAGTGGGAAATGTCAGCTTCATCGAGGACAATAAATGTAACATTGTTGTCAACACTAACCAACTATCATGAAATGATCTTTGTCAAAGGATCATGAAGCTCATCTTATGACACGACAAGGTCAGCTACATTAAACACTAAGAACTTGGCCTACACTAACTCCTTAATCACAGTCATCCTTATTATATCATCGAGTGTGCAATTACGCCTTTCAACCACATCATGCAACTCAAGACACCTATACATGGTACATCATGCAACTACCATATTTACCATAATACTCCTTGTTAAAGGAAGGCTCATGAAATGTATCGAAAAAAAATTCTAATACCAAGCTAATGTCTCCCACTGATTCCACAACACTTTGAAATCACTACCTATCTTAAATTCGCTTTTCCTCATATTTAGTTTTATCAAATTATAAATCTCCTCTAAAAATACAATAAATATTAGTTGTAGAACCATTATCTCCATACCAAGGTTTATTAGGGACATATAACATGTCAGCATATATCTTAAAACATAACAAGTTACTAATAATGAGGCTAATATAATATTTCCTTTGGACTCATATATAAGCAAAAAAGACATGTTGTATCTTGGACTTAAATATAAGAAAATCAAACTAATTTTACCCTTATTTAATGACATCATTCCTAAAACACCCTTCATTTAATTGCAACTCTATTTTCAAGGACTATATTTTATTCATGACTTCAGGTTACAATGAAGAACATTTTAGGAATAACATTGTTTTTTCATGGGAATTAGTATAACTAAATGATTTCAACCAACTTTCTTAAATAATGGAAAGAGTAGTTATTTTTTTTATTATATATGAATTCAGAGAGGGAGTATCTCATTATTTTGGGCTAAATGTATTAACCAAGGCTATAAGCCTTGGCCAAAACCTTATATGGATTAATCCATGAGTACACATTGGATTAAGAAAATTATCCCCTTTGGTTAGACAAATTCCCTAGCCCAATGAGTTCTCCAATAACTACATCCTAAAAATACCTGGTAAGACAAAACACAAATGTAAAATATAATATGACAAGTCATGGTTTAGGACACAATTAACTATCAGAGTGAGGCCAATAAAATAGTAAACTCCCCTTTGGTCATAATGCATAAACCAAGATCACAACTTAGGTCAATACCTTAGATGGATTAATTTGTGTGTACACACTAAGTTCATAAAATTGTCTCATTTGGATAGACAAATTCCCTAAACCTAGTTCATTCTCCAATAACTCCACCCATTCTTAACTTTTAACCTACACACACAACAATCTCCTTTGGCTAGGCAATTGCATGCAAAGATCAAAAGCATTCTTCAAACTACAAAAAAATTTCATGAACCAATACAAGTGATCCCATTTTGGCTGTAACAACCCTTGAAAAGTCTTGCTAGGAATCAGTTTTATGTTGTCAAAAACCATGACTCAATGAACAAGCAAATATATCATTAAAGAGCACTCTTAGTGGTCATACATCAATTATTAACTACACTCTTAACATATTTTGCACTTAACAATCTCAAAAGGCAATAAATACAAATAATAGACATATTAGCAGCAAAAGCTAAATGAATAGATGTGATCTTGAAATATTCCAAAGGATACAATCCGATTATATCTTTATATATATATATATATATATATATATATATATATATATATATATATAACACAATATATCACAATAACACAATTGGTTGAAAGGTTAAGCTTTCTCACGGCACCTTACACACTTGGATTCTAGTTCCTCCAAATGAAATTTTTTATTTTTCATTTCATTGATTTATTTATCCCTATAACAATCCATCTAAATGTCTAACATATGCACTATATTAACATCCAACGCATCTAATTGACATTCAATTCAATATAAAATAAGAAGTTTGCTCATTACAAGCTATCAACAACAACTCACTAGTACAACTCAGCATTAGGATTACCAAATTGAAATTGTCAAGTGAAATTCAAAATGAATAAAAAAAACAATGAGAATTACACATGATTCCACATGATATAATATTCTTATATTATGAATATGAATGTTCATTCTCTTCTATTTGAAAATTCTACAATTGAAATTTATCGTAACACTCTAATTCACAACATAGAATTCTAGTCGCAGAACCCATTCAATAAATTTATAGTGCAACAATGAGCATGCAACCAATTAACAATATTTTAAAAATTAAAACAACAATAATTCAATGGTTATGTTGTCCCATGCTACCTTGCACAATTGGATTTAACTCGCAACAGTGAAATTTTTAGCTTCTCTTTTTATTTTTCCAATTAAAAAATAAAACATTCTCTCCTATTCACCGATGTAACATAGGCAACAAGTAGTGTCCAAGTACATGATTGAATTGCAAACTTGTATTAACATTTTATTGAGTAGCAGACTAACAAATGGGAGCTGCAGCACAAGGTGTACCAGCAAATACAAATAGAAAATTATACCCATTAATAATTAACGACGGCATCAATAGAAGATGACACAAAATTGAAACACTTGTTCCATTCAATTAATTTCAATTGCAAAATCATTATAACTACCCAATCCACAAATAAATACCCAGTGTAAATGAAAATAAATAATAATAATAATAATAAATACTATATCAATCAATTATTCATATCAGTAGATTTTAAGGACACGTAACAATTGAAACACAAAATTCACGTCACGTGAATATAAATATCCAAGGATTGTATTGATTAAGTCTCAATACCGATCAAGATATAGCAATAACCCATCGTAATAGCAGTAGGCAAAAGCACAAGTTATGCATACTTGTTCAATTGAATTGGTACAATAGGTAAATAATTGACAAATCAAATTCAAGGCTTATAATCCTAATTTCTAAAAGCAGTGTACCCACTTATCCAAAAGCAGGGTGCATGTCAAATGCAAAAAAAAAATAATATTTAAGCTTTCTAATCGAATGGGGTTCGAGAAATCATAAACGATAGCTTTAAAATTGGATTCGGAAAATATTGAAGGCATAACAATATCTAATAATCAGGTCCTAATTAAACTATATAAACTAGGTTTTATACCAAATGTAAGAAGAAGAAATTGAATGTTGGAAACCAAGAATTTAGAACATTGATAATACTTAAGATTACTTTCATGTCGAGTACTACAGATCAAATGTACTAAAATTGTATATGTTTCACAAACCTTGAATCCTGGAAACCAAGAAGACAAGTCTTTTTTTCGCTTGATCACACACTTCAATTTTACGATTCTCAAAGGAAAAATCCTAGTTAGTCATTGAATCAAATGTTGTGACGAGAAAGAGGATTTAGTCTCACTATTTAGGCCAAATGACAATCCTAAGATTACCGACATGGTAGTTAGGTCTATACTGTTTCCCACACTAATCAGAATTAAATGTCCAAAATTGGTTATCATTAATCACATTATTAATGACTTAAGTATGTCAAATAGATCATAATATTAACTCATTTTTGACAAAATAAAATTTCATAATTAATTGAAACCCCACGAAAATTTATGAAAAAATTCTAACAGTAGTTTCATGTTGTTAACCCAAGACGTTCTTGCTACTACAAAGTGACCAGCATCGTTCTTCAAGCATTTTGATATTCCAAATCTCGCATCTTCATTGAATAGTGCATCATCAACGTGGCACTTCATTGTTCCCGGTTCAGGCGCATTCCATCTAGACAAACCTGTGCTAGGGATAGACAACATATTTGAGGCATGCGAGTGACCATTTATAACCTGTCATTCATGTAATGAAGATTAAGAGCTAAATTAATTGAGACATGTACAGGTTTTTTGATCCCTTCCTAGATTTTCTCGTTTTGGCGCTTCCATACAAAACCTCCCCCACCATAGAAAAAACACAAAGCATAAAATGTGTACATACAAAACCTCCCCCACCAAAGAAACGAAAACAAACACTACAATCCTTATCACAAAATTATATCCCAAAATAGTTTCATTTACCATCCCAATCAAAATAAATGTTCTTTCCGTAACCTCTATGCAACTTTGGGACTCTATGCAACTTCAAGAATTTCATCGAACAACAAGCTTATACATTACTTACAATTTAGATGAATTTTCTTTCTTTCTTTTTCAATTGCAATAGTTGGATTTAGTTTGTGTTTTATTCATGGTTTAGTCTTTGTTTTATATACATTAGTTTTTAAATTTCGTTCATGATTTAGTTTGTACGTGTTATTTCAATTACAAGTGTTGGATTTGATTTCATTTAGAGTTTTTGATATTTTTTCAAATAATCTAATTAGTACTATTTCTATTCTATACAGGACAGTATCGATCTCCTACAATCTTACTTCATTTCATAAATGTTAGCATCTCTTATTGGACAAAGTGGTAACTGTTGTTGGAGAAACAATATTAATAAATAATCTCACCAACAAACTATGTTTCGTGAATTTGAAAAATAAACAAGTGTAATTTTTTAGTACAAGTGTTCAAGTTATAACAATGTCACTTGTCTAGCTATATTGATAATTTATTATATTAAAAGCTTTGACTTATTAAAAACCTTTTGATTTAATTGTAAAGAAAATAATAAATTGTTTAATTTTAATATTTCAAAGCTTAAGCATTTTTTTGTTATATATGTTTGTCATTTTAATGTTATTTTATCAAATCATTATTATAAAAGTTTTTCACATATATTATTATATTTTTACTTTTACTACTATATTATAAAATTGTATTTATTACAGATTTTCTTACTTTGATTTTAAAAAATCCAATAATTTTACTTTTATGGTATATCTTCAATTTAAAATATATATATATATATATATATATATATATATATATATATATAAAGATCACAAGTCATAGCAGCCTTGACATCTTCCACCTCGAAAGAGAAGTTCAAGGAATATATGAAGATGATCTTTAATCTTTTAGAGAAGGAGAATGAAGACACCTGCTCCTCATCCAAGAAGCCAGTTAAAGAACCCGTCGAAGCCTCCTCACAATCGTCGGACGATTTCTACCAGAATGAAGGCGACTGCTTTGGCATCAATCTAGAAGATGACTGACGATAATGTGACAACAACATTGCATCATTATTGCCTGCGACAGACTATTGTTCAGTATTGTTCACTGTAGCGGTATGTTTTTCGGTTTTGTCTATTTAAGGGATGCGTCTCGTAATCTTTAGGCAAGTTTTTCTTTTCAGAGAGTTCTCTTTAGGTATACCTCTGAACAATCTTAATTTTCTATTTCCAAGTGTGTAATCTTTTTTTTTTTTTGAGAAATAAAATCTTATTTTCTCATTTTGCATGTTCTCATTCTGCAACTGAATATTTCTCTTCTCATCTACTCCCTCTCATCCCAACGGTTTGCCGCACTTGAGAGTTTTACTTTATCTTTATGCTCTAAATTTACATTTCTGCATGATTTAACTTAGCCATGTTAATTCCGTATTCTATTCCTGCTTTACATAAGTGCTTTGTCTGTCGTAGAGTCCCTTTTCCCTAGCCTCGCTTCCACCCCATATAGTATCAAAGCCTGATGGGGAAGTAGGAATATATGACTAAATCTGTTGGAGTTTTTGTTTAAACTCCATTGGTTATGAATAAGAGGCGGTTAATAATTCAAAATAATAACTACTCCTAACCGCTATTGGGAAAGGTTAGAAAATAACTACTCCCAACCGCTCTGATAACCAACGGTTACGATGGTTCATTGCCAAGAGTCGCGATGGTTTACTGGCAACTCTTCACCAGAGTTGTTTATTGTCTATAAATAGACACAGAGACAGTCAGAAAAATAGGAAGTAGAAAACTGATAGAGTTTTGATAGTTAATCTTTTCTGATAGTCTCGCTTAGAAACTAGTGCATTTCCATATCACATAACTCTGTGGTTCCTCAAGCATTGTCTTTGTTCGTTTGGGCTGTTGATTTGAAGTGCCATTAATCTTCAGACGTTGATCTGTTCTATCCTGGGAGACAATTGTTCATCAACCTTTGACATCAATTGGAGGGAACAAATTGTCTTAAGGAGACAACATTGTTGGGCTCGGATCTTTTCATCTCTTTGCATCTGTGTCTGATTCATACTTATCATACAGGTTCTATTTAAATTGGTTTTTTGTACAGTTGTAGTAGATTATATTGTTTCTCTTGACTACTCAGATTCTGACCCTTGTACAATTGGATATATTTCAATTCTAAATTAACTAATAGTTCCAACAAAATCTGAGTTGTCTTTTATTTATCTGAACTATTACCCAAACATACATTTAATTTCTCGCCTGTCTTATGCTTTTGTAAATGATTTAAAGTACTTTTATGTCTTAACTGGTTAGTATGATAAGCGGAGAAAGTTCTGATCTGGTGTTGCTGGGGTAGTAAGTCCCATTGAGATAAGGACAGTAAATCCTAAAAAATATTGGAATGCAAGATCTGAACTTTTGTCTGAAAATTCATTGACTGTAGCTAAGAGATAAAAAAAAGAGTCTGGAATATAGCTTAGTAGGTAATTTTCAACCCAGATCTATCTTTATGTTTTTACAGAACCATTGGATGACAATGATATCAGGAGACTATTTTTATGATCTTATCTCTATGTCTCTTTTCCGCACCTTTTCCTCTCGCCTCACTACTACAAATGTACATTTTTATGACAGGCATTCCACGACGGTTGTTCCAAAACCGTCTTAGTAGGCTAGGCAGTGACAGTTTTGTAATTATTTGACAAATTTTGAATTTTTGACTACAAAACAAAGATAGTTCAAACAAGATCGTTGTCGTTTTATAAGCTTCATAGACGGTTATCTAAAACCGTCTTCGTTTTGGACAAATTCAAATAAGGTTTTTATAGCAAACCGTCTTTGTTGATTGTTGTCCCAATTTTCAAATTAGGTTTTATATATGAAGTGTTTCTCAACATAACAGGACACCATCATCTTCTCCAGCCTAGTTCCTTCCACACCCAATTTCAAATCACTTTCAAATAGCCAACGAAGCGTTCTTCGGACTTCAAATATCCCACGCGCGTCCCTTCACTCTGACATTGACAAGCAGAAGCTTTGATAGTCAGACGACCTTCGACCTGATTTCGTTGGTCACCGTTGAAGCTGCATTCCTGTTGCTTATGCCTTATTGATGTTGTCATTTGGGTAAGCAACTATTTCCATTTTAATGCTTTCATACACATAGTTATGCATGGAAAAATTTGTGGCATAGATACAAAGTGGTTGTACCATAATTAGCCTTTAATTTGTGCCATGCATGTTTTGGTTTTCACTTATGTTATTCTTATGTTATCGACGGTTTTACAGGTGATATTCTTGCATCCAGCTCCACTGCATCCCCATATCTACAATAACGGCCATATTTGTTTAGGTATGTGAGTGGATTTTTCAGTTACCGTGTCTTGTGGTTTAATCTATGGGATATTCCGTTCGTTAGTGTTTTTTTCTATTTATATTCTGACATACCCTTTTGGTACATGGTTTTGTTATGTGTTGTTGCTTGTGTTTTTGTTTATTTGATTTTATTTGTTTGTTTTGGCTTTTATGCTGTGGGATTGTTTCAGACCCTGACTTTTGTTGTAATCTGCTTCGGATTTTCCTCTCAAGTCCTGACATTCAAAATTATAATTGCTTGCTCTGAATTTTGGGGAAGAGTATGCGATTGGTTGTTTACATGTTTAAGCTTCTCAAGTACTTGATAAAATCAATTTATTTTTGTAATTTTAAAGGAATAATTCTATCTTTTTCCCAACAAAATTCTCCTTATTAATTAAAAGAAAATATTAACGATTGGGTGCATTTGAAGTTTCAAAGAGAGTGAATGCTGTTACATTGTTGAATACTTACTGCTTTGAGTAATTAGGAATATTTGTTAGCAAGATATAGCATTCTTTTATTGAAAATAGCTCATACTTAAAAAGTTAATAAACTTTAGAAAATGGACGAAACAAGAGAATTTTGTAGTAAATGACCTTGACTTTTTGCAGATGTGTATCTCCCTGGTTTTGCATGTCCAAGAATCTAATTGGACCATAATACAAGTTAAAATATGTTATGAATGCTACTCTATGGTTGTGATGGTAACCTAGCAAAACGATAGAAAAAGTATGGTATACCATATATGCTTTTAATAATTAATGATTTAACAAGGTACAGCCAAGGAAAGACATATTCTTATACAGAAAAAATTCTTGACATAAGTGTGAGTGCTATACAAGAATAGCAGTTTTCTGTAGTAGATATTGTATTATGGATAATAAACTACTCAGGATAGGCACAATAATTTCATTGGCGAATGATGACATTGTTAACATAATAAAACAACATTGTTAAGACTTACAAATACAACCTCAAGCAAGCTAAATAATAGTATATATCTTTAATCGACACTGCAGTTCCTAGATTTTTAATTAGCTCAGACCCCTCAATCTCTCTCACAATTTTTCTGACCTCAATAACTGACCCTTAATAAATTAATAGAGATGGAAAACTCAAGATCCAATAAAAGCTGAACTAATCATTTTTTGTTTATTTCACGACACCAACCACAAGCTAATAGCCACATGTTCAATTTATACCTCATGGGGCACACTGTGATCAAGAGTGCATCTGATCTTAACCTCCATTTTTATTACTTGTACTACTTAAATCTTAATGATATTATTAAATATTACCACTAATGATATTTTTAGGAATCAAACTTCCAAACAAATCCCTTTGACTCTATAAACTAAGTTGACGGGCTGCCAAGTATTTTAGCCATTCTCGATCCAAAGCAGACTTTTATCTTTTTTTTTATTTTTCAAATTTCTTCTTAAGTTTTCCCCGTAGGCCAATTTGGGTATGATGTAAGGCTGCTATGTAAATCTGGTTTAATAAGTCATGCTAAATTATATTACTGTAGACCATGACAAAGTGTTTGCTAATTCTGTCTTCTGCTATGCTAATCAAAAAACATATTATAGTGCCAAAGTTCATAAATAGTTCAACCCAATAGCCTTTTATAAGTCATGCTACTCTCAGAAATTGCTAGTTTAATGTACAACTGTTAAACATAAATTCAAATTATTTTTTGTGGCTCTTTCACATAATTTAATTATGGTTTTTTTAAAATATTTTGTTTTTTAAAGAGTGTTGAAGGTGCTTTTAGGTGTGTGCATTGGTATTTTGTGGTAACTCTTTGCGTGCTTTTGGCTTTGTGTATAGAGCAGAGGAATGATGATTAGGGAAGGGTATGGGAATACATTGACGCTATAGCATATAACAGACCCTGAGGTCCTGTCAGCTTTTCACCCAAACACATAGGTAATCAACTGATCTTATAATTAGAGTCGTAAGTGGTAACTATCTGTTTATACCATCAGGTTCCTTGAATATTACTGAGAAATGGGGTGACTTTCAATTCCAATTAAGTGCAAAGGGCGGTTTAAACAACTATCTGATAGAATAGATGTTTGGATTACATGATTTCCATTCTTCGCAATTCTACTGTTTTAAACTATATGTACTCTACTTAATTTATAAAAGATAAAGCACTGTTGTTGGGGAATCTTGTCTTGGTGAAAATAGTAAAAAGAAAGAGAAGAAACAATAATAGAAAGGCCAACAAAATGAACCAAACTACTACTTTCAAGAAACTGAATGCCTCCTATTTCTGGATGGAGTAGATTTGGCTTCTTCTGGGTTAGCAGAACTCATACTCTGATGAGTCTGAGCCACTATTTTCACCTTGTCCCCCTTTGCTAGCCCAAATCTTAATGAAAGACTTCTTTGACTTGAGCAACCGTTTCACCTTGCCCATGACAGCTTTGTCCATGCTGGGTTTGTTGTCTCCATCTTCGTCATTGTTTCCAACTCCATTGCACGGCCTCAATGATGCAAGTTCCTTTCTTAATGCCTTCAGCTCCTCAGTTGTGGCCACAGCATCCAACTCGTCTTCTGGGTTAGTTGTCCCTGACCTTGAGCTTCCATTGCATTCATTGTTCAAGTCTTTGATTCCTCTATGTATGTCACGAGTGCTGGTATCTGATGATGCAGCAGTCCTTAACTGCTCAAAGTATAGTACCTGCACAACTACACGCAATGGTAGTCTCTCGTTTTGCACTGCATGCAAGCACGCGTCTACTGATAGCTTTCTACAATCCATCAGCTTGCATATCCTCTTCTTTTTGCCTTTGCTGATCCCAGGGTGCTCCTGTAGTGTTTGGAAGCAACAAAAAAGTAGAATGAATGAATTAGTTACCTCGGCATACAACTTTGTAAAATGAAGTCACTATTGTACTGCAAATGCTAGTGGTGAAGCTAAAATATGACTGTATATTGAGCACATAGATTTTTCTATATTGAAATACCAGAGTGTATAAGCACACTAACAAATCTAAAATGAAATATGCAAATTCAACATCAACAACATCAACATCAACAGCACCTTTAACCCAAGTTAATTGGGGTCGGTGGAAGATGAACCCAATGATAAATCGAAAAAAGGACAAAAGAGAGAAACAAAGCAAAAATAAAAGAATGGTGAGAGGAGAAAAGAAGAGGAAAAGAATTAAACAAGGGAACAACTGGAACATAGAACTACTAAAGGGTTTAACCCTCCACCAAACTTATAGCTTTTCTCCACTCCATCCTAAGACATATCGTTCCGCCAATCTATATCCCACTCCATTAGGTCTTATTTAACTACCTTTCCCGATGTAAGTTTTGGTCTACCTCTACCTCTCTTTGTATCTAGCTCTTGGTAACAAAAAATGAAATATGCAAATTGAATCAAAGAATTCTAATTATCGAGAACAGTTTACCTTCAGATTTGTATCAATAGCCCTGTAAAGGCCATCATGAGCTAGACGAGAGATGCTAGACACTAACTCAGCAAGATTAACAAACTCTGACAAAGGTAAATTGGGATCTTTTGCTATTTCAGCAAGGTACTCATCTATGAGCTTTGTAACCATCAGGTTGGAAGCATCTGATAAAATCCCTGGTTTTCTTATCCCCTCAAGTTCATCACCCCCAACTGATTCAATCTCAGCATTGTCATTCTTCATAAAATGTTAACTCTCTAACAATGTTCTATACTAACATCATAGTTTGTAGCCCCATCTGGTGCTTGAGTCTAAATATCACTTACAGAAGCCTCCTCCAGTTGCTGCCCAATTCTCTTTACCAGCTCTTCTTATCCCTTTCTCAATGGCCTCATGCATTCCAAGATACTCTGCTGCACATCGAGTTGCTATTATGTTGTAAGCATTGAGGGTAACAGTCACGCCATAGCAAAACTTAGCACATATCTCAAAGGTATTTGCACCACCAGGAATGTCAGAAATTTGAACTTCATCTAGATTTTCTTCATTATTGAGGGAGATAAATATGTGTATGTGAGAACTCTTCGATAGAAGAGGAAACTACACATCAAAGGATTTGGTATATCAGTAACATAAAATGATAACTTGAAGCCAAATTAATTTATCTGTTTATTTGGATGTTGTAACTAATATGAGCCATGTTTCGCAACCTCTACAGTAATCTTCAAGTAATAGTGGCCCAACCAGATTCTTTGTAAATCTCAGTTTTTTTTAAAGGCTTGTAAATCTGAGTTTTAACTACCTAGCAACACATGTGAAGCAAAAAAAGAGAGTTTTGTAATTTTGTTTGAGGTGTAACAAGCTAGCAAAAAAATCAGAAGTAGGGAACACATGAGACAACTTTGGAGATGTGGTTGATGGTAAGTTCAACCTGCTTTCTTATGGTTGTCATATGCTGTCCAATTTCAGTCAGGATGTTAGCCTCACTTTACCACAATTTCAGTCTCTTAAGGATACATTTTCTGTCTTTCACTTAATGCAGCTCATTTCAAAGAAAAGTGACTTCAGTTCTGATGAATGATGCGTATCAGATTCAGGTGCAACAGATCTTTTTCACTTAATGCGTATCATCCAATTTGCATATATGGATGTTAACTCATGAAATGTTACACCAATCCTTGTAGTTATGTTCCAATGTTTGGAGAAACTGAGTATGACCCAGTCCAACAATATGCTTGAATCAGTATAGATGAACAACTTGAAGCTCTTAGTGCAGCTGGGAAAGCTGGGAAGGCAAGTGGTATTGTTAAATCGTTTCAATTGTCAGCCTGTCACTATTGTAATTCTTGAATCATGATTCATGACTATGAAAATGAATGCATTTTTTGCATATCAGATATGTTGGTCTTAGTAATGAAACACCTTTTGGCTTGATGAAGTTTATTGAGGTTGCTGAAAAATATGCTTCACACCTGAAGATAGTATCTCTGCAGGTTTGATCACTTACCGTTCAACTCTGGCTGTATTTTTGTTTATTTACGTCATGGAACCCTCACCCTACAATTCCCTCTATGAAAGTTTAACACTTAACTAATTTTTTTTTTTTCTGTTTAGTGACAGAATTCATATATCCTGCTATGCAGAACTTTGGATTCTGCAATGGCCGAATGCTGCCATCAGCAGAGGTATTTAATATTATTAGCAGATATGAAATCATTTATGTGCCTTCACCCAGGAACTTCCTTTTAGGATGGTTCACAACATGGTATGATTGGTATCAAAGCCTCTATGACTAAGTGGTCTAGAGTTTGATCTTTGTTGACCCTATTATTTTAGATAAAACTTGAATTTTAGCACAAGGTAGGTGGGCTAGGGCATTGTCCACACTTTAAGCTCAAAGGTTTCAGACGGGGACATGATAGATACAAAATCATGTGTCTTCACCCAGCAACTTGAGTTTGTAGGACCAGGATGGTTAGCTGATAACAATTATTAAAATATAAGTTTGATATTACTTGCTATGAAATGTTGCCCATTTGGGGACATAATTGAGAGGATACAATGGATTAAACATTAACAAGCAGATTTATACTACATAAATCAGCTTTAATACAAGCAAAGTCATAAAATTCCATTTAATTCAGATGAATGGAACATTGGAATGCATGAAAATTTATAACATTTACCACATTTGTTGGTCTAAATCATTCTTCCGCATTTTCTATGAAAGCCTCATTGTTTGATAATTATTTCTCTTTTCAGTATTAGCTTGTTGGCCTACAGTCCCCTGGCAATGGGTATACTTTCAGGGAAATATTTTTCCCCAGGCGGTGGTCCAACAGATGCTCGTTTAAATCTGTTTAAAGGTTAATTGACATCTTTTGAGATATGTTTTGTATTATCAAGGTTTTTCACCCTTGCCCTCCTTCCCATCACTGAAGGAAGGAAAGGGGAAAATAAATGTTGCTGGTAAGTATGTGTTTATCCAACTGATACTATTGTTATTCATAGAGAAGTATTCAGAAGGAGAATCTGTTGAATATTAAACTTAATTTAGTTTTTGATCCATTGGGTTTAATTGTTAAATAACCCAATATCTAGAAATATCTAAGAAGTGTGTAGTCTAAATTCTAAAGTAATGTACTCTAGATTGTTCCATAGAAATATCTAGAATAGATTAACCTAGAAACTACCATGGAAATATCTAGGCTAGGAAAATTATGGAGAATTCTAGAGAATGAATTATAACCACTAGTTAAGAGTTGTGTTGGCACAATCCTAGCCATTAATTAAGGAGGTGTCACTAGTATAAATAGGGATCATATCCACCATCTTGTACTAAGCCAAAAAGCTAAAAGAAAAAAGAGTTGTGTAGTTATAAAAGTGTTCTCTTCCTCTAAATCTTTCTAAAAACTTTTCCTTTCTCAAATATCCTCCTTCCAACGAAGTAGTATCAGAGCCTTAGGATCCTTTCTAGAGAGATGACAAGTAACAACATGGTTCCTTTTCAAGTTCCCATGCTCACCAAAAGCAACTATGATAATTGGAGCATCAAGATGAAGGCCCTTCTTGGATCTCAAGATGTGTGGGAAATAGTAGAGAAAGACTACAATGAGCCACAAGAAGGAGCTACTTTATCCCAAGCCCAAAGGGATAGCTTGAAGGATTCAAGAAAGAGAGACAAGAAAGCTCTCTATCTCATCTATCAAGGATTAGATGAGGATGCTTTTGAGAATATTTCGAAGGCAACCACCGCAAAGGAAGCATGGAAGAAACTACAAACTTCTTACAAGAGTATTGAGTCAGTCAAGAAGGTACGTCTCCAAACTCTAAGAAGTGAGTTTGAAACTTTACACATGAAAGATGTCGAAAGTATATCAGATTATTTTTCTAGAGTGTTGACGGTGACTAATCAATTAAAAAGAAATGGAGAAAAGATAGATGTTGTAAAAATTATGGAGAAGATTTTGCGATCTTTAGATTCGAAATTCGATCACACTGTCACCGTCATAGAAGAAACAAAAGATTTAGAAGCTATGACAATAGAGAAACTCTTGGCCTCTTTACAAGCATACGAGGAAAAGCAAAAGAAGAAGCAAGGAGTAGGTGAACAATTACTCAAGACATAAGTCAACTCCAGAGAAAAGGAAGAAGACTTTGGTTACAAAAGAGGACGAGGAGGATATCGTGGTCGAGGAAGAGGTCTAGGACGTGGAAGAGTAGGCTTCTGCAACAACTATGCCAATGAAGATCAAAGAGAGAGCTCAACAAGAAGCCGTGGAAAAGGTAACTCACAACCAAAACATGACAAGTCTCAAGTCAAGTGCTACAACTGTCAAAGGTTTGGCCATTATGCTTCTGAATGTAGAGTCCCTACAAAAAGAATTGAGGGAGAAGGCAAACTATGTGAAGAAGAAGAATCACGAAGATGGCACTTTGTTGATGGTATGCAAGAACAACGTACTAGAACAAGACAATACATGGTATTTAGACTCTGGAGCAAGCAATCACATGTGCAGGAAGAGAGACATGTTCGTGGAACTTGACGAATCGGTGAATGGAAATGTCTCGTTTGGAGATGAATCAAAGGCACCAGTGAAAGGCAAAGGTAAAATTCTTATCTGATTAAAGGATGGTAGGCATGAATTTATTTCTAATGTTTACTATGTGTCCAATATGAAGAACAATATTTTGAGTTTGGGACAACTCTTGGAGAAAGGGTACGATGTTCACTTGAAGAATAATACTCTTTCTTTAAGAGATAATAAAAATAATTTGATCGCTAAAGTTCCTATGACAAGAAATAGAATGTTTTTGCTAAATATTCAAAAAGCATTGCAAAGTTCAAAGCTTGCTATAAGGATGCATCCTGGTTGTGGCATCTGCGATTTGGACACCTCAACTTTGGTGGTCTTAAGCTTCTATACAAGAAGGAGATGGTGAGAGGATTGCCTCCCATCAGTCAACCTGACCAGCTATGTGAAGGATGCTTACTTGGGAAATTCGTCAAGAGCCAACAAGTCACTCGAGCTTATACATACAAACGTTTGTGAACCATTAAAGCCAAGCTCACTCGGTAAGAGCAATTACTTTCTTCTCTTCATAGATGATTTTTCAAGGAAGACATTGGTGTATTTCCTAAAGCAAAAATCGGAGGTGTTTAGAGTCTTCAAGAAGTTCAAGGCAAGTGTGGAGAAAGAAAGTGTATGCGAGATCAAAGCCATGAGATCCGATAGAGGTGAAGAGTTCACTTCCAAAGAATTCCAAGAATTTTGTGATCAAAATGGAATCCAAAGGCCTTTAATCGTCCCTAGAAGCCCACAACAAAATGGAGTAGCTGAAAGAAAGAATAGAACCATTATCAACATGGCAAGGAGTATGCTAAAGAGTAAGAAGATGCTAAAGGAGTTTTGGGCTGAAGTCGTGGCAACTACTGTCTACCTTTTAAATTGTTCACCAACAAGAAGCGTGTGGGGAAAGACACCACAAGAAGCATAGAGTGGAAGAAAGCGTGGGATCTCCCACCTGAAAGTGTTTGGAAGCATAGCCTATGCACACATCCATGATGAGAAGAGGTCAAAGCTTGATGACAAAAGTGAAAAGCTCATCTTCATTGGGTATGATTCTAATTCTAAATGCTATAAACTTTACAATCCTAACAATGGAAAGACTATCATTAGTCGAGATGTGAAGTTCAACGAAGAAGAAGAATGAAATTGGGCTCTTCATGATTAAAACTACAACTTACTTCCCAACATGATGGAGGACGAAGAAATGGAGCAACAAGTCAACAAGAAGAACCATTTTCAGCTGGAAGCTCAAGCGAAAAAGTACCACTCTTCAAGAGCTTGCAAGAACTTTATGAGGTAACGGAGAATCAAGATAATCTCACTTTGTTTTGTCTCTTTGTTGATTGTGAGCCAGTGAGTTTTCAAGAAGCTGCCCAAAGCAAGAAGTGGAGAGATGCAATGGACAAAGAAATCAAGGTGATTGAGAAGAATAAAACGTGGGAGTTAACCTCACTTCCAAAAGGGCATAAGGCGATTGGTGTGAAGTGGGTCTACAAAGCTAAAAAGAATGCCATGGGAGAAGTTGTAAGATACAAAGCGCGGTTGGAAGCAAAAGGCTATAGTCAACGAGCAGTAATCGATTATGACGAGGTATTTGCTCCTGTTGCTCGCTTAGAAACTATTAGACTAATTATTTCTTTGGCAGCTCAAAACAAGTGGAGCATACACCAAATGGATGTAAAATCAACATTTTTTAATAGAGTACTTGAAGAAGAAGTGTACATCGAACAACCAAATGGGTATGAAGTCAAAGGACAAGAAGATAAGGTATTGAAGCTAAAGAAGGCACTCTATGGGCTAAAGCAAGCACCAAGAGCTTGGAATAGTCAAATAGACAAGTACTTCCAAGAGAACGATTTCACAAATGCCCTTATGAGCATGCACTTTATGTTAAGCTCAAAGATGGAGATATTTTGATCGTGTGCTTGTACGTGGATGATCTAGTCTTCACAGGAAATAATCCAAGGATGTTCGAAGATTTCAAGAAAGTGATGAAGAATGAGTTTGAGATGACTGACGTTGGACAGGTGGCATACTATCTCGGCATTAAAATCAAGCAGAAAGAAGAAGGCATTTTCATCACTCAAGAAGGTTATGCAAGGGAGATACTGAAAAAATTCAAGATGAACGATTGCAAGCCTATCAACACCCCAATAGAATGTGGAGTTAAGTTATCCAAGTATGGTGAAGGAGAGGATGTTGATCCTACTTTCTTCAAAAGCTTAGTTGGAAGTTTGCGCTACTTGACATGCACTAGAACTGACATCCTTTTTGCTGTTGGATTCGTTAGTCGCTACATGGAGTCTCCAACTACCATACACTTAAAAGCTGCAAAGAGAATCCTTCGCTACATTAAAGGTACTATCGAATTTGGCTTGTTTTACTCACCCTCTAATGAATATAAACTTGTTGGATATAGTGATAGCGATTGGGCTAGAGACATGGATAATTTAAAAAGCACCATTGGATTTGTGTTCTTCATGAGAGATACTGCTTTCACATGGATGTCGAAGAAACAACCCATTGTTACTTTGTCTACTTGTGAAGTCGAGTATGTCACAGCAACATCGTGTGTCTGTCATGCTATTTGGCTCAGGAATTTGCTAAAGGAGTTGAATATGCAACAAGAGGAGCCAACAAATATTTATGTTGACAACAAATCTGTAATAGCATTAGCAAAGAATTCGATCTTCCATGACAGAAGCAAGCACATTGATACTCGCTATAATTATATAAGGGAATGCATTGCAAGAAAGGAGGTGCATATAAAGTATGTGAAGTCTCAAGAAAAGTTACAGATATCTTCACCAAGCCACTCAAGAATGAAGACCATGTCAAGATGAGAAGATTGCTTGGAGTTACAAAATCAAGTTTAAAAGGGGGTGTTGAATGTAACACCCTGTAGGCCTCCGACGTGTTATCATTAATAATATTAGTTTAACGCTTAAAATATGATTTTAAAACCTCAGCGGAAGCACATAATCATTTTCTTATGTATGGAATACTCATATCTCATAGAATGCACACATACAAAGCATATATTTCACACCCCTGCTGATCCAGTTCTCATATCATACATCATGAAGACAGACAGCTAAAAGACTTAGGCAGATTATCAAATATACACAAATATACTCAGGGGAAAGTCTCATGTCATAACCTCAAATAGTTCTGTACATAAACATATACATCAGTGGTT
>PYAF01002124.1:284397-300775 GCA_007407185.1 Glycine tomentella
GGAGCTACCTCAACCAAGAGCCAGCCATGCTAGGAGGAAAACCATCTCCTAGGGAGGTCCATATCTATCTATTGGCCAACAGATCTATCACAGTCATATCTCATCACAAATCAAGCACAGATGCATGCATATATCATTATGAGAATGCAACTACCAATGCATGCATCATGAAATGACCACCACTCCCCCGGAGTGTGGTATGGCACACAAGATGGGAAATCATTCCCCAGAGACACTAAACTTACCTGGTAAGGTCTCAGTCAGCAATTCCTTCCCAGGTCTGTGGCTCCCGCCACCAACAGTCTCACAATCAAGGCCTAATCAAGCCATATGCAGACTCATATCAATATCCAATCAAAAGACATGCACTCAGAACATATCATAGCAGAAATCCCCTATCCTAGGGTTCAAGCCAGCTCAGCCTACACTAGTCTGCTCACAGACTACACAAGGTCCATCAATATGGAATACAATCCATCTGAGTCATTCTAGACTCACCACATATATATATATATATATATATAACCTAAACTCTACTCAGCCTCACACTTCAATTGTCATCAGAAAGGGGCTGAGGTCCACTCAAAAGCCCTGCTCCACTAGCCTCTCAGCTTAGAACATCACAATCAAGGCTCTAGCCTATCAGAGAACCATCAACAAGTGACTCTACATAAGTCAAACATGCATATACAGAGCCAAGATTCAAAGTTATCAGAATCAAAAACTGAAAGCTAATCCTTCATCTATTCGAAGCCCTGAACAACTTTCTCAACTGGACCCTGGGCTAATTCTAGCCCCAGCTCATATGGGTCACTATTCACAGGGACCCCCAGAATCAAAATTAAACAGTGAAACTTGTGTTTCTTACCTCAGTGGCGACTCCAACAGCCTCAGAACAACTTCCTCTAGCTTCTATGTCCCAATTACGCTGTGGTTCTGCGCCAAGCTCGAGTTCTCTGAGCTTTTCCTCTGAGGTTCCTCTTCTCACTCAAAATTGGGGTTTCCAGGAATTTAATGAAGGATTTCAGCTTTTTAATCGGTTAAAACAAGATCAAAGGTCTCTAGAAGGTGTTTAGGCTTGTATCTAAGGTCCCATAAAGCTTGGAGCAAGCTTTAATGGAGGTTTAGGACAAAGAGGAAGAAGAAGGAGAGAAAATTCCCCAATTTCTCGAGCTTATGGGCCTTTTATAGGCCCTCTGCGTGACTTCCACGCTACTAGCGTGGGATCCCACGCTATCAGCGTGGAATGGCAGAAGAAAAAAACCAATTCTGGGCCACTTGCCACGCTACTGGAGTGGACTCCAAGCTACTAGCGTGGCACTCTAGAAACAAAAATGACTTTTCTAGAGCTCTACCCACGCTACTAGCGCCGTACTCACGCTACTAGCGCGGGATGGCAAAAAGCATTGGCATGTTTTATACATTTCACGCGGGTCGCGCCGCAGGCCAGAACAGCCTATTTCAACTCTTTCTCAAGCGTTTAAGCCTCCTTTCAAGGGATTCCAAGGCCTAATTATATTTCCTCCATTATAAGCTTAATCCTAAGCTTAACACGTGCTTAATTCAGGCTTAATCATATGTTTAAAAATTCAAGATATTACACCTGTCATGGTACTGATACCACCTTTTCTTCTTCTTCTGCTTGCTCCATGTCCTTTCTTCCTCCAACTGTACTCATGATGATTTTATTTTATTAAAGAAATGGGTCAACCAAGTAGATCAGTTGACTGTGCGCCAAAAATGCATGCAAGCAAAGAATGTATAAAAAAATTATTTTTTAATACATTAAAAAATTAAGTATATATATTAATTACAATTATATATTAATGTATATTTAATGAGGAAAGAACATTGCATGTGAATGCAACTATTCTTGGCATTATGCCAACTATAGTTATTGGCTATTTTTTTGCTTAACTAGGTTTTAGGTCCATGGCACATATTAGTAAAAAAATAGATTCTTAATAATAAAAAAATTCGTTGAGTTCCTAATAAAATTGAAATTTTATTATTGATCCTTATTATTTTGTTTAGTTCTTTTAATATATATATATATATATATATTATTTTAGTCCTTATAATATTTTATTCTTTTGTGTTGGTTCCTTTGAAAAGTGTTTGATAAAGACTAATAATAAATTATCTATATATTTTAGGTATAAAAATGAAAAAAAAAGATATATTAGGATGACTAAAAAAATAATATGGATCATTTTTTTTTGTTTTATTGGTGATGAAAGGCAAAAAAACAATTAGGATAAAATATGTTTGTTGTCATTCTTATAAATTGGAAATTTTTGGATTTCATCCCGACAAAAAATTTAGTAGGTTTTTCGTCTTCACAAAATTAAAATGTATTATATTTTGTTCAGAGCAAGGTTTGAATATATTTTAACATACGCATAATAATTTGTGGCGGTTATAAATTTGGGGGTTAAAAACTATTACAAAATACAAAAAAAAAAATCACAAATTGCTGGAGAAAACTACACATTGGATTTTTTTTTTTAATTTTTCACAGCAACTTAAGTCAATTTTTATATTCCGAAAATCCTCACATAGGTTCGGATGTCAGGATAATTTGACAGAGATTGTTAGACACCAAGGAAAGAACCTAAAAATGGTAGCAAGAATAACAACAATCAACTAATTAGAGTACTCACTATGAGTGGCAGTGAAGATGCTCAATTTGATGATCTAATTCAAGTGTACCATAAATGAAATTTTGTTAGATGAACTATATGATTCAAGCTCAACACACTTTTTTTTTATTTCATATGATTTTATGAGACACCTGAATTTTCATTATTATGTAAATGTGATCTTTAACAATATCTTTTATCTAACACTTAATAAAAATGTTGTTAAACTTTTTTTGTAACATTCAAAAAATATGATCAAATTATGAATAAATGTTATTAATATATTTTTGTGACATTTTAAACTTTGACAATATGAGTTATACACAATATTTGATAAAATATCAGAAAAATATATTAATAATATTAATTCATAATTTGACTATATTTTTTAATGTTGTTAAAGGTTTTTTACAATATTTTTATTGTGTTACACACAAAAATGTTGTTATATATATATATATATTAATGTTTCTTGTATTTAGATCGGTTATCCTACAATCATGTCCTTTTGAACTGTTATGATAATCTTTAGTATTTAGTTAAATTTCCAATGTCAGTGAACTACCCATGGTTTATGAATATCTTGAATGTGCATCTTTGGTTTTAAGTCGAGTAAATGTCCCTTGGATAAAAGAACTTTAGTAGAGTTGTAAGTATGTACCCAGCTATTGTCACAGTCAAGACTCCGTTAAAAGCCTTTCCTCTATGCATTAAACTTTTGATGTACCTCTGTCCTGTTGGTCCCAGATGAACTAAAGAAGGGGGTGAATTGAGTTTTATAAAATAATTCACAATTTAAAATCAAACTCAAAGCAATAATATGGAGATAAGAGATAAAAAAGACACAACCAATTTTAATGTGAAAAACCCAATTGGGTAAGAAAACCACAACGTCCAAATTGGATAATCAATCAAATGGACAACTCCGCTATGATAATTTTGTGTACAAGAGTTCCTAGTATCCTAGTTTCCTAGCCTACCATTACACAACAATTATCCCAGCTAATATCCTTGTTTCCCAGCAAAAAAAAAAACTCCCGTCTCAATTAACCAAGAATAGAGACAGACCGGTATCCTTGTTTCTCAGTCAGAAGTCGCACATCTCAATTCACTAAGAATAGAGACAGAACTGGTATCCTAGTTTCCCAGCTGCGACCTCTTCCAAAGTCAAGAGAAGAATATAATAAAATGGTTACCTTTATGCTTCTATTCCTTAAGCAAATAGGTACTTTAAATCCTAATGGAGAGTTGAAGAATCAGAATTGTCAAACGCTTTTGTATGATCTCACAACAGTTCTCTCAATGATGCAAACATAAACTCTCTAAACTCTAATATTATTTGGAATTGAATGCATATTCTAAACACAATTTTTTTTTCTATTTATACTAATTTAAGCATATGATTTTAACCAATTTTTGAATACAATCCTAAAAAATATTCTATCATATTATGCAATGTAATCTTAAAGATATTCTATTATATTGTGCAATGCAATCTTAAAAATATTATATCCTAATTTTGAATGCAATATTAAAAAATATTCTATCATATTTTTGAATGCAATCTTAAAAAATATTTTATCTTATTATGTAATGCAATCTTAAAAATATTCTATTATATTATGTAATGCAATCTTAAAAATATTATATCCTATTTTTGAATGCAATATTTAAAAAATGTTATATCCTATTTTTGAATGCAATCTTAAAAAATATTTTATCTTATTATGCAATGCAATCTTAGGGCAAATATCTTGGCAAGATTAATCTTCTAATCTCCTTACATAAAATTTAATAAAAATAAATAGAAACAAATTTTCTTAATTCAATGCCATCTTGAATGATATCAATCTTTAGAATTCTTCAAATAATCTTCTCAATTATGTTGATCTTCATAAATCCAAAATATCAGTAAATTCAAATGATCAAATAATTATCATCAATGCAATAAATTTAATAATGTGGCATTCATTGTTTGTTACCATCAAAACTTAATAAATCTTTTTATGCATTAGGGGTTAAACAAATATCAACATGCCCCGCCAATTCTATATCTTTTATTGAATAACAGTTGCACTTTTCTTATTAACTAACAATTGATTCTCAGCCAATAAAGATAAAACAGCTCTCACATGGGCCACATGATCCTCTGCATTTCTACTGTAGATGAGAATATCATCAAAAAGCACCAATGCAAACTTCCTCAGATAGGGCTTCAACACTTCATTCATTAAAGCTTGAAATGTTGAAGGAGCATTTGTAAGCCCAAAAAGCATTACCATAAACTCATAATGTCCCCCATGAGTTCTAAAAGTAGTTTTTGTAATATCCTCCTCCTTCGTTCTTATCTGATGGTACCCTGATTTGAGTTATAACTTAGTGAACAATATTGCTCTTCCTTGTTCATCCAACAATTCATCGATAATAGGTATAGTAAATTTATTGGGGACAGTTATTTTATTGAGAGCCTTGTAATCTATACAAAACCTCCACCCTCCATCCTTCTTCCTCACTAAAATAATAGGGCTTGCATAGGGGTTGATGCTAGGCATAATAATTCCTGAATTCAACATGTCCTTAATCAGTTTTTCAATTTCGTTTTTTTGGTAATGAGGATACCTATAAGGCCTTACATTAGGAATTTCATCCCCAGATCTTAATTCAATCATGTGATCATGTCTTCTTGAATGAGGAAGATCACTAGGATCCTGAAATACCTCCTTAAATTCCTGCAACACATCCTCCAACCATGTAGGCACTAGGCAGGCATCTTGAACAACCTATAAACTCTGACAATACACCACAAATCCTTCTCCTTCACCCCTCAACTCCTTAACAATGGACATCAAAGATGCCATAGACCTGGCCAGTGTAGGTTCCCCTTTTAATACAACAGAACCTTCAGCCACAGGAATTTTCAAAGTTAACTCTTTGAATTGGCCTTTATCTCACCCAAGGATGCTAACCATTCCATGCCTAAGACAACATCAACTCCCCTCATTTCAAAGACAAATAAATCTTGCTGGATTTTCATGCCCTGTATTTGCAATTGAACAGTTTTACAAACTCCTTCACATCGAATCTTCCTCCCATCTCCCACATCTACATTGTAAAGGGTAGTGTTTGTAACTGGTAGCTGCAATGTTCTGACTATTGCAGCCGAAATGAAATTATGGGAAGCCCCACAGTTCACCAAGCTCAAAGCCTTAGTTTCATTAATCACATCCCACAATCTTATGGATTTTTTTGAAGTTAATCCAGCTATGCTGTATAAGGACAACTGAATACTTTGAAACTATTTCTCCTCTTCAAATAACTCCTCTTCCCCCACCTCATCTTCACCTTGTTCTTTTCCCAGAATCAAAACTTGAAACTGCTTATTGGGGAAAACATGGTCTAGTCCAAATTTTCCATCACATCTATAACAAAGACATTTCTCAGCCTTCTCCTGGAATTCAGCATCAAACAATCTCTTGAAAGGTCTACCTCTATATGTTCAAGTGGATTTAACACTGTTTGAATCCATATTGAAAGTTGATTCCCTGGATCTGACCTGAGTGGCTTTAATACTAGCTCCCAAGTGACAGTTCTGGATGAACTGTAAGCTCTTGTTGCATTCCCTCTACTTACAGCCACAGTCTCTTTTTCCATCAACTCATTTTTCTCATCTATTCTCTGAGCATAATCCATCAATTCAGGAAACAAATTGACTGGATGGAGTTTCAGTTATGCCCTCACCACATCCTTTAAGCCATTCAAAAAAATTCCCTTCAAATATTCAAGTTCTGTTCCCCTCAAAGGACCTGCATATAATTCGAATTTCTCTCTATACTCCTCCACTGTTCGTTCCTGTTTCAAACTCAAAAGCAACTCATATGGACTTTGATTCATTGTAGGCTGAAAACGTCGAACCACTACATGTTTAAAATCTGTCCAGTTTGGGTTTTTGGCACAAAATTCCCACCACTGGTACCAATATAATGCTTTTCCCTTCATAGCAATCGTTGTTGCCTGAATACGATCCTCATCCTCCACTCACTTCACCTCGAAATACCTCTCCACCTTGTTCGTCCAGCCATACGCGTCCTCTCCATTAAAAATTGGTATCTCAAGCCTCATCCACCTGTCTTCTCTATCACGATTAGAAAAATAGCGATTCTAACATTCAACGCGATCGCGATTTCCACTTCCCTGGTCAGCGCGCGACACATTCCTTACTGTCGCCATTAGCTCTGCTAATTGTTCTTTCAATTCTGCTCGTTCAACACGATCATCTTCGTACAATCGCCTCAACCCCGCAACCTCATCGCGTGTTTTGATCCTTCCTTCATAGCATCGTTCTAGGAATTCGACACGTTCATCCATTCCTCCTCTTGTTTATTGAATTATGAATTCTGTTACAATCTAGGGATTGAGCCTAGCCTCCCAACCAGATACCACAAATGCCAAAAGATCCCTAACTTTCAGTTTTAACGGCTATTTAAAGGCAGTTATCCACTAACTTAACTGATTGTTGTTAGTTACAGGTTACATTTGCTATTCTAATTTTCTTTTGAACCTCCCATGGGTCCTTGCCTCATACATTTGCTCTACGGGTAACCTAACAGATTCTTCAATTTTTTTTTTTTCTAAATCTTCAACAGGTCTATGAAATTTTGGAGGTAATAAAAAGAGAGCTGACTAGCGGAGCTGTTGAGGCTAAAGTATTGTGACACAAACAAATGTATGGTAGCTATATTGTTGTAGTAATGTTCATTTCTATTTCTGTTTGAAAAAGGAGGATACTATTCATGAAAGCATAGAAAAATTGTGTCTTCCATCAGAAAGTCCACAAGAAAAGAAGAGCTCTTCCAATTTGCTTAAACAGTCATCAATTTTTCCACTAGTTATTGATCTGAAATGTAAAATTGCAAGTCAAGTTAGAATATGAAGTCAGATTAGATGACAAGGACATAAATTAAGAGCAAGGGAGATAGTCTCAGTTGGCAAGTAGTGGTTGTTTTTTGTAATGTGGGGTGTACAAGGACTGCCCTCACCTAATTCGTCTTATAATATGAGAATGAAATGTATGCAACTGCAGAAGCATTTTTCACATACAACTTGTGTTATATATATCATAGGACAAAATATATCATTTGTGGTCAGATTCAAAACTGGCTTTGGAGCCTATCTAGACTACCTTTGATATCTTTCACCCTCACTACTTTTTGATCAGACACATTCAACAAATGTTGGCTTTTAATTGGAACGTTTGCTTTAAACACACTATACGTGAAGTTATTGCATGTGCTGACTGGCTTGCAAAACATGGAGCAATCCATGAAGGTGTCATCCTTCACTGAACCAACTGTCCGGGACAGTTATTACCTTTATGTTAGCTGATATAATGGAGTTTTGCATTTTAGATCATAGTTTCGTTTCTTTTATTGTTTCTAATGTATAAAAAAAATGACAAAACATATTTCCTTTTAAAAAAGGATATATATATATATATATAACAAGAAACATGGATAAAGGACATATGAGTACGTGTATATAGTTGATACTGGCATGACATAGTGCACATTACAGCAATAGCTTAACCCATAGTATAACAATAAGCAAAATCCACTACGTGCAGGATAGCTTAAGCTATCTGTGTGCAAATACAAGGATGCTCAATTTGTACTATATTCTAATTCTAATACAATAAATCCTCAGAATTCTTATGTCTGTTCGACACTAATGCATTACTTATCGATCACTATCCACCTCTGAAGCACCACCACCGCCAACACCGGGACACTGCTAATGTTACAGCTATCCACTATCCATCTCTTACAAGGATATCACCATCCTCTTGCAGATTCTGGTCAAGTTCTGAGTTCATCTGCTGCAGCATCGTTGGTGTCTTCTGCGGAACACAATGTTTTCCACCAGCTCGTCAGGTAATCACAAATTCAAACCTTGTCTCTTTCAAACTACCCCTTTCTCTTATATTTCTTTTATCTTCACAGGTCAGAATCATGGGTATAATACCCTGAGGCTGGCGCGGAGGGTGCTAGGTTCCGCGTGACTCGCGCCAGTTCCCTTTACCAGAAAACCTTGTGAAACATGTGGCGCGATCAGCGCCAGGGTTCGCGCGATCAGCGCCAGACCTTCTGGAAGTTGGCGCTGATGGCGCTGGGAGCACCAGATACTCTGGAAGTTTACGCCTAGAGAGCCAAAGTGGCGCCAGGGGCGCCACGGTTTTTCCAGACTGCGCGGATGGCGCCATTGTTGGCGCTGATGGCGCGGGAAGTGGCCTGGAAAACCCATTTCCTTTGGATTTCCACGCGACCAGTGCCAGATGTGGCGCGGGTGACGCCACAGCCTCTGGAAGTTGGCACTGGTGGCGCCAGAGTCTCTGGAATACCGCGCTGTTGGCGCGGGAGTGGCGCTGGTGGCGTCACAGCCATCGCCATTGTGGTGCGGATGGCGCCAGGGCTGGCGTGGATCGCGCCAGACCTCTGGCAGGCACCCTATATAAAGGAAAATCGCATTTTCAGAGGGAATGAGCACTGTTCATCTTCCTCCTTCGTCCAGGCAGCCATTTGTGAGCCTTAGGAGCTCCAAATCTTCAGTACAAGCCACTAAAACACCTCCTAAACATCTTTAGACTTGATTAGAACCTTTTTAAAGCCAAAATCCAACCTTGTGGTAAGAGATTGTGAGAAAACTCCCATTTTCTTGGTTTTCATCAGAGGGTGAGCTTTGGAAGGAAAAGACGCTGGTTTCAGAACACCAAACCAAGGAGAGGGACTTCTCCAACTTTCCTCTATTGATTTAAGGTTAGAAACCTCTATTTTAACCGTTTATTTGTAAAATGGGAAATTGAGGAATAGTGAACAATTAGTTATAGGGCTGGAATTAGACTTAGGTTCTTTAGAGAGATGTAGTCAGGAGGCTGTTCTGAGCCATATGGCATGTTGAAACCGAGACTGTGATGAAATTTGAGTTTGACTCTGGAATGAGAGAAGTGTATGTGAATGAGCAATGTTATGGCCTGAATTAACTTAAGTACCTTTACAAAAGTTATTCATAAGGCCAAATAATTGATGAAAGTGTGATTATATATGTGCTTTGGCTGAGTTGAACCAATTTGGGTTCTTAATATTGATAAGTTTTGAATTGAGTTTTATAGAGTTCTAAAGGAACTCTGGGGTCTTGGTGAGTCTAATGCAGACCATTGAGGGTCAATGTATGTCCTAGTAGAAGCTGGACTAAGATAAACCTTAAGTTAGAAGATTTTGGGTTAGTATGAGTGGAAAGGGGTTCTTTCCATATAAACAGTTGAAAACCGTTTCTGATTGTTTGATTCATACCTATTGTAGGGCGTGAAGTGCAGATCGTCGGTAGAGATCACCTAGAGACTAGGGGAGCTACTTCTGAGCTGCGACCAGGTAAGCTCAGTGTTCTTGGGGATTGTTTCCCCTGCTTGTGTTGACTACACCCACTTTGGGTGCTTGCTTGATATATATTGTATACTTATGCATTATGATGGTGTGATACTATCCGTATGATGGATGTTGATGGCTTGATTTGATATTTGCTGGCAACTGAGTGCTTGCTCAACCCTGAGATAGGGTATGTATTTGTATTAATACACTGAGATAGTGTATATTATATTGAACATGGTGATGTTGATGCATGGATTATGCTATGTACTGATTGTGATATGATTGCTTGAAATCTACTGGCCAGTAGGATGAGGAACTATGGACTCCTGCGGGAATGTGCCCTTAAGTGGATGATCTCCCCAGGGAAAATCCATAGGCGTCCATGTAAACCCTGAATAGATGTGCCTTTAAGTAGATGATCCTATTCAGGTATTGGGCGGCAAGTCCTGAGTAGATGTGTCTTTCAGTAGATGATCCTACTCAGGCATGAGTCCCTAGATAGATGTGCCCTTCAGTGGATGATCCTATCCAGGCACTGTATGTGGATTGTATAAGTTTGATTGATGTTGCAGTGTGCACGTAGCTTATTTCTGTTAGTTGTAATGGCTGTTTATTGATCATATTACTTGATGTAATTGTTATTCGATTGTGTGCTATACGTATATATATTCATGCTATGCTGGATAGTGAACCAGGGAGAGGGAAACCTTTGGGAACCCTGAGTTTACTGAGATGATTATCTCACCCCTGTTTTGGGGCTCATGTTGCAGGAACAGAGACAGGAGTGTCTGAGAAATCCCAAGGCAAGAGGCCTAAGCTGGGATAGTGTGAAGACAACCCTAGGTTTAGATGACTGGAGCTTGTTGACTCCCATTTTGATTATTTTGGCTGTATTTTGATACCCTGAGGGGTCATTTGTATAGTTTTAAGAAAATTGGCCAGTATATGACAGTTAATTCACCATATATGTATAAAGTATGTATATTATTTAAGATTCATGCTTCCTTTACTGTTCATTTCCATGCTTGTTGCGTTACTTTGATATTGTATAATGTTAATACGCCGGGTGCACACGGGGTGTTACATTTTATGGTATCAGAGCAGTGTCAAAGAAGCAATATGTGGTGAATTAGTTGTTTTCTCTGTGTGTTTTGGGATTACACCATGATTATTGCATGTGTAATGTTAAGTGTGAGCCTGATCAACTCATTTTGCTATGTTATATGTGCAGTGTCATGGTGAGAACCCGAAATACCAGCGAGAGGGCGGGTGCAGAGGAACAACCCGACCCTATTGTAGCTGCCTTAGCAGCTGTGCAGCAGGAGCTTGCTGCTAGTAGACAGGCCAATGAGGCCTTGTTAAAGACAAATGAGGAGCTCATGGCTGAGTTGAGAGCTCAACGGAGGGGAGATAGAATATCCCCTAGACAGTCTACTCATGAAGGCGAGGGTAGCCACCACCAGGGTAGAGGTAGTCATCATTCTGAAGAGCCTCGGTATCAGAGAGGAGGTAGAGTATCCCAGGTTGATACAGAGGAAGATTCAGCAGCTAAAGGAAGGATGCTGATCGCCTTCCGGAAGCATGATCCTCCCTCTTTTCATGGGGAGTACGACCCCATAGCCGCTGCCAAGTGGCTACAAGCATTAGAGAAAATTTTTACTATGATGGAGTGTTCAAACCATCAGAAGCTTCTCTATGCCACATATCTGCTTCAGGTAGACGCACATGAGTGGTGGGTCACCACCTCAGAGTTACTGAGGAGCCAGGGTGAGGTTATCACCTGACAGGTGTTCGAGGCTCAGTTCCTGGACCGGTACTTTCCCAGAGACGCCAGGGAGCAGAAGCAGGCTAAGTTTGAGAGCCTGACATAGGGGAAGATGTCAGTTGATGAGTACTTAGCCAAGTTCAATGAGTTGGTTAAGTATGCACATTTCAGACGTGCTTTGCCTAAAGCAGAGGTTTTGGTTGCGAAGTTCCAGAGGGGACTTAGAGAGAACATAGAAGAAAAGATAGCGGGCAGTGGATCCAGAGATCTGGGTAGCCTGGTGAGGCAGTGCCGCCAGGTGGAAGATATGATTAAGAGGCGTAGGGGGAGCCATTCCACCCAAGCAGAGAGGCAGGAGACCAGGAGACCTAGCGGGTCAGGCTCTGTTGGTAAGGGCAAGGGCAGAGATTTAGAAGTTTCTTCTCCAGCAAGCAGATTCAAGAAAAGCTCCAGACAGAGAGGAGCGGCTCAGAGGACTGATCCACCTCCCAAGTGTAATACTTGTGGGAGGAATCATTGGGGAGTATGCCCCACCGGCCAGTTGGTTTGTTACAGATGTGGCAAGCAAGGCCACTATGCCAGAGAGTGCCCGCAGGAAGGCAGTCAGGCTACAGCTGCTCCAGTTATCTCAGCAACCCCTACCACAGGCCGAGTTTATACAGTAGATGCTGGGGAGGCCGCCAGAGCTCCTGATCTGATCAGAGGTATTATTTTTCTTGATGCATGTGATGTGAAAGTCCTGTTTGACTCTGGAGCCACTCATTCTTTTGTTAGTAACCGTACTGCACAGAGACTGGACTTGCCTGTGTCCAGACTTCCTGTTCCTATAAAGATCACTACTGCCTCCAAAGAGCAGTGTATAGTGGGCATGTGTTGTAAAATGTCCATTTCCAGTTTGAGGGTAGAGAATATATAGCTGATCTACATTGTTTGGCGATGCCTACCATTGAGGTCATCTTGGGTATGGATTGGTTGGCCAAATATGGCATTATGTTAGACTGCTGTCACAAGAAGGTGGTGGTACCTTCAGATGAAGCTAGCGCGAGTCCTACTTCATTTCTCTCAGTTTTGCAAATCCGCCTGGAAATACTGAGAGGGGCTCAAGGCTACATTTTGTTGAGTACAACAGCTGAGGTACAGGGGTTGGATATTCGAAGATTCCGATGGTAAGTGAGTTTGTTGATGTGTTTCCTGAGGAAATTACACAGCTTCCACCGGATAGGGGAATTGAGTTCTCCATTGATCTGGTTCCAGGTGTGGGACCTATATCCATAGCCCCTTACCACATGTCCCCGTTGGAGTTGAAGGAATTAAAGGTGCAGTTGGAGGACTTATTGTCCAAGGGTTTTATCAGACCCAGTGTGTCACCATGGGGAGCACCAGTTCTGTTCGTGAAAAAGAAAGATGAGAGCATGCGGTTATGTGTTGATTACAGGCAGCTGAATAAGGCAACGATAAAGAATAAATACCCTCTGCCTCGCATTGATGATTTGTTAGATCAGTTGAGAGGAACCTGTGTGTTCTCTAAGATTGACCTGAGATCCGGATATCATTAGATTCGAATTAAGCAGAGGACATACCGAAGACTGCATTCAGGTCAAGGTATGGTCATTATGAGTACCAGGTCATTCCTTTTGGTCTGACAAATGCCCCTGCAGTGTTCATGGACTATATGAACAGGGTATTCCAACCATTTCTAGATCAGTTTGTGGTGGTATTCATTGATGATATACTGATCTATTCCAAGTCAGAGGCAGAGCATGCCGAGCACCTCAGGATCGTCCTGCAGATCTTAAGAGATAACCAGCTGTATGCTAAGTTATCTAGGTGAGTTCTGGCTTTCAGAGGTGAAATTCCTGGGCCATGTGATTTCTGCAGCCGGGGTAGCAGTTGATCCCAGTAAAGTGGAGGCTGTGACATCTTAGGAAAGGCCCAAGAACGTCTCAGAGGTCCGTAGTTTCCTTGGTTTAGCAGGTTACTATCGGAGGTTCATTCAGGGATTCTCACATATGGTTTTACCTCTGACTCGTGTGACCAGGAAGGGTAATCACTTTGTGTGGACCCATGAATGTGAAGAATGTTTCCTGAGATTGAAGGAAAAATTGACCACAACTCCCGTCTTAATTCTTCCTGATCCTGAGGGTTGCTTTGAAGTGTATTGTGATGCGTCCAAGCAAGGACTTGGATGTGTGTTAATGCAGGAGAAGAGAGTGGTTGCCTATGCATCCAGGCAGTTAAAACCACATGAAGAGAACTATCCCACACATGATCTGGAGTTAGCAGCGATTGTGTTTGCTTTGAAAGTGTGGAGGCATTATCTTTGTGGGGCAAGATTGATAGTGTTCAGTGATCACAAGAGTCTCAAGTATCTGTTTGATCAGAAAGAGCTGAACATGAGGCAGAGATGATGGATGGAGTTCCTCAAGGACTATGACTTTGAGTTGAAATACCATCCAGGGAAAGCGAATGTGGTAGCTGACGCTCTGAGTAGAAAACATGCAAGTGTCGCCTGTCTTATGATCTCTGATTGCAGATTGATTGAGCAATTCAAAGATATGCACATGACCGTGATAGAGGGTGCTAGTGGCCTAGAGCTGAGAAAGACCCAGATTGAGAATGAGTTGATTCAGAGGATCCGGGAGGCCCAGAGACATGATGATGGTGTGAGGACCGTGATGGGTCATCAGGATGTTTCCAGAGATGATCATGATCTGGTATTATATCAGGGCCGGATCGTAGTGCCTAAAGGCGAATTAGTTGATGCAGTTCTGACAGAGGCTCATAAAAGCCAGTTTAGCATTCATCCAGGTGCTACCAAGATGTATCAGGACTTGAAGAAGAATTTTTGGTGGCCAAGGATGAAGAAAGATATAGCTGAGCATATGACTAGATGCCTGGTATGTTAGAAGGTGAAGATTGAGCATCAGAGACCATCAGGCCTATTACAGCAGTTGCAGATCCCAGAATGGAAATGAGATAGCATTTCCATGGACTTTGTGGTGGGATTACCAAAGACTCAGAGTGGATGTGATTCCATCTGGGTCATTATGGATAGGCTGACTAAGTTTGCTCACTTCTTGCCTGTGCGGACTGATTATACCGCAGAGAGATTGGCTCAGCTATATGTCCGGGAGATAGTCAGACTACATGGAGTTCCAGAGAGCATCATCAGCGACAGAGACTCGAAGTTCACTTCCAGATTCTAGAGTGCGCTTCAGGAGGCCTTTGGGACTCAGCTTAGGCTCAGCACAGCCTACCATCCCCAGACGGATGGTCAGACAGAGAGGACCATCCAGACCTTGGAGGATATGTTGAGGGCTTGTGCGTTGGAGCAGGGAGCCAGTTGGGACAAGTACCTACCTCTGGTGGAGTTCTCATATAATAATAGTTTTCATGCCAGTCTGGGTATGACACCTTATGAGGCACTATATGGTCAGAGGTGCATAACTCCTATATGTTGGACTGAGGTGGGTGAGAGACAGCTTCTTGGACCTGAAATGGTTCAGAAAACCTCTAAGCAGATTAAAATGATCAGATACAAGTTGTTCAAGGCTCATAGTCGTCAGAAGAGTTATTATGATCATAAACACAGACCCCTGCAGTTTGATGAGGGTGATCATGTGTTTTTGAGGCTGTCTCTGGTCACAGGTGTAGGACGGGCCTTGGGTGTGAGGAAGCTGAGCCCTAGATTCATTGGTCCCTATCAGATACTTCAGAGGGTTGGACCAGTGACATATAGGCTAGCTTTACCTCCCCAGTTATCAGGATTACATGACGTTTTCCATGTGTCACAGCTGAGGAAGTATGTGTCGGATCCCTCACACGTAGTGGAACCTGACACTGTTCAAATTAGAGAGAATCTGACGAGTCCTACCAGACCTATGCGGATCTTGGATCGAATGGAGAAGAAGATCCGGAGCAAAACCATTCCCATAGTCAAGGTCCAATGGGAAGGAAGATCACCTGAGGAGGCGACTTGGGAACGAGAGCAAGAGTTAATACAACTATATCCCGAGTTGTTTATCAGGTATGATTCTAATTTTGCGGACAAAATTTCTTAAAAGGGGGAGAACTATAATACCCTGAGGCTGGCGCGGAGGGCGCTGGGTTCCGCGCGACTTGCGTCAGTTCCCTTTAGCAGAAAACCTTGTGAAACATGTGGCGCGATCAGCGCCAGGGTTCGCGCGATCAGCGCCAGACCTTCTGGAAGTTGGCGCTGATGGCACCAGGATGGCGCTGGGAGCGCCAGATACTCTTGAAGTTTACGCCTGGAGCGCCAAAGTGGCGCCAGGGGTGCCACGGTTTTTCCAGACCGCGCGGATGGCGCCATTGTTGGCGCTGATGGCGGGGGAAGTGTAACGCCCCGATTCACTAATCAGGGTCATTACCAAACATACATCATAATCACACAGATAATCAATCAGGGTTTAAGCAGTTTGGAAGCAAATACTAGAAGTGACATCAACATATGTCATCTGTATAGCACTGTACACTATAATATGGTGAATATACATCAAAGTTCTTCTGTACAATACAAAACTGTACAAAAATCC
>PYAF01002124.1:302112-320341 GCA_007407185.1 Glycine tomentella
ATCCCATCTGGTACCTTGCTCCAAGGCACAGGCTCTCAACATATCCTCTAAGGTCTGGATGGTCCGCTCGGTCTGACCATCTGTCTGAGGATGATATGCTGTACTGAGTCTCAACTGGGTCCCAAATGACTCCTGAAGCGCACTCCAAAATCTGGAAGTGAACTTAGGATCTCTGTCACTGATAATACTCTCAGGAACCTCATGCAGTCTAACAATCTCTCTGACATATAGCTGAGCCAGCTTCTCTGCAGTATAGTCAGTCCTCACATAGGTCTTAAGCAAGCATACGATAGGGTCCCAAGAAAAGTCTTACGATGGACTCTTGAGAAAAAAAAGGTAGCATTAAAGTATGTTAATGCAATCAAGGATATGTATGATGGGGCTACAAGGTCTACCCTGTAGAATGTGTGGCGACACAACATAAGTTGGTAGTTCTAAAGGTTCGGTTCAACAAAGTTCTTAATTTGAGGAAGAAGGCTCCAAACCCAAGGATAAGATTGTGGAAGCTAAAGGAGGAAAAACAAATAGAGTTTAAGAAAACATGTTGAATGAAGGACCTTGGGAGTTTATTTGGAGAAGCTAATGAAATAAGGAATAAGATGGCTATGTGTGTTCAAAATGTGGGAAGGAGGGTGCTAGGGGAAAGCAAAGGAACATGGTGGTGGAATAGAGAGGTGTAGGAGGCTATTAAACAAAATAAGGAATGCTTTAGATCTTTGTATAAATGTCCCAATGATGAGAATTTGCAAAAGTTTAGAGTAGCGAGAAAAAATGCAAAGAAAGCAGTACGAGAAGCTAGAGGCAAAGTTTTTGACGATTTGTATAAAAATCTTGGGAGCAAGGATGGTGAAAAAGGTATTTACAAACTTGCAAAAATGAGGGATAAGAAGAGTAAATACCTCACCCAAGTTATCAAGGATGAAAATAAAAAACTTTTCGTAAGGGATGAAGATGTAAGCAAAAGATGGTTAAACTACTTTAACAATCTTTTTAATGGGAATGGCGACAGGAGAGAGGTGGATTTGGAGGATGTTTCTGATGATCTTAATAGAAGATTTGTGCGCAGAATTAATACACATGAAGTTAAGGATGCTTTAAAGAGGATGAAGAATAATAACGCTTTGGGACCCAATGATGTCATTATTGAAGTGTGAAGAGGCTTGGGAGATGTGGCAGTAAAATGGTTGACCAATCTTTTCAATAAGATTCTTCAAACAAATAAGATGTCTGATACTTGGAGGAAAAATATACTTGAACCTCTTTACAAAAGCAAGGGAGATATTCAGAATTGTTCTAATTATAGGGGCATCAAGCTCATGAGCCATACTATGAAGTTGTGGGAGAGAGTTATTGAACATCGTCTAAGGAGGGAGACCTAGGTTTCTGTAAATCAATTTGGATTTATACCAGGAAGATGTACCATGGAAGCTATTTTTTTGATGCGACAATTAATGAAAATGTATAGGGAAAAGAAGAAAGACTTACATATGGTGTTCATAGATCTTGAGAAAGCATATGATAGAGTCCCAAGAGAAGTCTTATGGTGGACTCTTGAGAAGAAAAATGTAACATTAAAATATGTTAAGGCAATCAAGGATATGTATGATGCGGCTACCACATGTGTGAAAGCTTGTAATGGAACATCAAGGTATTTCCCTATCACGGTAGGTGTTCACCAAGGTTTAGCTCTTAGCCCTTATCTCTTTACCTTAGTGATGGATGAACTAACGAGAGATATTCAAGAGGAAGTGTCGTGGTGTATGCTTTTTGCATATGATATCATGCTTAGTGATGAGACCAAAGATGGTTTTAATAGGAAACTGAAATTGCGGAGAAACACTTTAAAGTCTAAAGGATTCACGATAATCAAAAGCAAAACAAAGTATATGAAGTTTGAGTTCTCACGGATAAGATATGGTGATCAAGACACAGTGCATCTACTTGGTCAAGAGGTACCCAAGAAAGATGTTTTTAGATACTTGGAATCAATTTTGCAAAAAGGTGGTGAGATTGATGAGGATGTAAATCATAGAATCATAGCAGGTTGGATGAAATAACAAAGTGCATCTGGATTTTTGTGTGACCACAAAATTCCCCTTCAGCTAAAAGGAAAATTCTATAGAACAGATGTAAGGCCGGCAATGTTACATGGAGCGAAGTGCTGGCCAGCACATAGGCAACATGAGAACAAAATATGAGTAGCAAAAATGAGCATGTTATGGTGGATGTGTGGTTATACGAAGATGGATAAGATAAGAAATGAGAATATTCGACGAAAGATAGCAGTAGTTCCGGTGTGTTAAAAGATGAGAGAGCATAGATTGAGATGGTTTGGAGACGTTATGAGATGACCACTAGATGCTCCCATTAGAACAAGAGTTTGTTACCAAGAGCTCAACACAAAGAGAGGTAGAGGTCGAACGAAACTCACCTGGGAAAAGGTAGTTAAACAAGACCTAATAGAGTGGGATATAGATTGGTGGATGATGTGTCTTAGGACAGAGTGGCAAAAAGCTATAAGCTTGGTGGAGGGTTAAACCCATTAGTATGAAGTGTGAGTTTTTGCCGGTAAAATATGGTGATTAAGGCACAGTGCATCTACTTGGTCAAGAGGTACCCAAGAAAGATGTTTTTAGATACTTGGGATCAATTTTGCGAAAAGGTGGTGAGATTGATGAGGATGTAAATCATAGAATCAGAACAGCTTGGATGAAATAATGGAGTGCATCAGGATTTTTGTGTTACCGCAAAATCCCCTTAAGCTAAAAGGAAAATTCTATAGAACAACTGTAAGACCGACAATGTTATATGGAGCATAATACTAGCCAGCCCATAGGCAACATGAGCATAAAATATGGGTAGCAGAAATGAGGATGTTAAGGTGGATGTGTGCTTATATGAAGATGGATAAGATAAGAAATGAGGATATTCGACGAAAGGTATCAATGGTACCGATATGTGAAAAGATGAGGGAGCATAAACTGAGGTGATTTGGGCATGTCATGAGACGGCCACAGAATGCTCCTGTAAGAACAAGAGTTTGTTAACAAGAGCTCGACACAAAGAGAGGTAGAAGTCGATTGAAACTTACCTGGAAAAAGGTAGTTAAACAAGACCTAATGGAGTGAGATATAGATTGGTGAACGGTATGTCTTAGGACGGAGTGGAGAAAAACTATAAGTTTGGTGGAGGGTTAAGAGGTCGACCAAAACTTAACTGGAGAAAGGTAGTTAAACAAGACCTAATGGAGTGAGATATAGATTGGTGCACTACTACAAAAAGAGGTTTTTAAGACGCACCTTCTAAGACGGTTCCTAAAAAGAAACCGTCTTAGAATGTGAGACGGTGGCAATTTTGTAATAAAAAGAGATGTACAAGGACGGTTTTATAATAACCGTCTTAGAAGGTGAGTGAATCAAGAATTCTAAGACGGTTTTATCATAACCGTCTTAAAAATTAATTAATAAAATATATTCAAAGACGTTTTTGAAAGAAAAGCGTTTTTAAAATTCGAACACTTAAAGCGGGTTTAAAATTCTTCCCTTCTTCTTTCATTTCCCTGCACCATCCACAAAACCTAGGGTTTCTCTTTTTCTCCCTTCAAATTCCATCACTTCTGGTCATGGTCATCCTTCATTCCTCTTCCATTGATTCTCCAAAAACTAAACATCAATCGGGTGAAGGAGCTAAACTAACAAGAAGTTGAAATTTTACGACATTTGCAACACAAATCAAATCATTATCATTCAAGCATAGTATGGCATGCAACATTAGAGCGAGTATGAGGCTTCACCAAGGAATCTTCCAAACCTTCTCCAACAACGTTAAAACCTCAACTCCACGGTTCATGCATTCGTGTCCAGCCACGTTCATCCAGAACCTTCTCAAGTTCCGAAGAGACAAACCCACAGAACAGTTGTATCGAGCTCTCGACTAGTGCGGGTTCGACCTCAACCACGACCTCGTTCTCGACGTGCTGCGACGATGTTTCGATTGGCGACCCGCGCACATGTTCTTCAACTGGGCCTCCAAGACCACCACCGGGTACCAGCCCAGTTCCGATGTACTGCAACGAGGTCCTTGACATCCTTGGCAAAATGCAGCGCTTTCAGGAACTGCACCAAGTGCTCGACAAAATGTCCAAGAGAGAGGAACTCGTCGATGAAGCCGTGTTCGCCACCCTGGTTCGTAGGTTCGTGGGTGCTCATAAAGTGGATCAAGCAATTCAGTTATTCTACAGAAGGAAGGAGTTCGGGTTGGATTCGGAGGCTTTTTGCACTCTCTTGATGTGGCTGTGCAGGTACAAGCACGTTGAAGATGCAGAAGCTTTCTTTCACAATGCGGCGAAGAAGGGTTTGAGGTTTAATCCTGCACTACAAAAAATTTAATGTATTAGTGATTAAATTTAGTGATAAAAGTTGCTTTTTCTTACTGGGTTTAATTAATCATTTGGTCCCTGTGCTTATGTCAACTTTTCATTTTAATATTGTATTTAAAAACTCAATCTTTTAGCCTCCACAAGCAACATTTTATGTTTTTATGCATATTCGATGTAGCGAACCTAATATCTCTGAGAATGAGGCATTCGATAAATTTGTTGTTTTGTTCGGTGTGTAGCAAACCATTATTTTTGTGAAATTGTGTATGGAGGCCAACGTTATTTAGCAACTCAATTCTTAAATTGAGATTCCTTCTAATATAGAGTAATTGTGAAGAACAATACTTCAGGGAACCCCCAGGAAGATTCTTTTTTCCTTCCTTCTTTATGCCTAGTGGAAATTTTTAGTTGACTTCAAATTGCTTATAAACTTCTCCATGCTTTTCAGAGAAATGATTGATATGATACTAAATTACTACTTCAATGCAATGTTTTTGAAGCTGAAAGACCAGGATGTAAATTCTCTGTGATGCTGCGCGTTGCTACATACTTCTACAAGGTGCCCTGTGTTCTGAAACTTGAAGTGATCAATAACTATTTAATTTATGATAGTATATAAGTTATTTACAAAATCCAGTAAATAATAGAATTAAACTTTGTCTGCATGGAATAGTATGCTTCCATTTGCTTTGGTATTAGTTATGGTGCTATTCTGCTACCTTTGATTTTTTACTTGGTTTCTGGTAATAGTTTATTCCTGTGAATACCTGACATTGTGTGTTTAGGGTGCATTGTATGGATCAGTTGGTTTTGGATGTGGTATTATTGGTCAACGAGTTGCAAATATGATCATGAATGCTAAAAGGTATGATTTCCAGGATGGCTTCTGTTGTAGTATAATTTTATTGCAGATGTCTTAAAAATTATCCAATTTTTTTTTTACATAATTATTTTAGAATCAATAAATTTGAACCAACTTCTGTGTTACATAATTATTTCACAGATAACCTTTTTTATATCTTGGGGTGAGGTTAATTGGGTTCCTTTAGAACAAAATAGTGTAGGATAATATATATATATATATATATATATATATATTACAATAGTTAACGAAGGATAAATCTAACATCAATTAAGAATAATTTTTTTAAAAAAAATACACCAAATTAAGAATATTTATAATAACAGGATGCTGAATAATTCACTAGGATGAATAAGAGGGTTAATTAGTTAGCACGATATATTTTAAGATAACTTTTAAAATTAAGCATTTCCCTTTAAAATTATGCTAAACTATGTTCGTTCTATGTCCAAAAAAAAACTAAAGCTTCATTCTCAATTTAAAATTAATTTCTTTGAATTCTTTTAAACCAATCACCCTTTAATAATGACATATTATTCTAAATGAAAAGTTTCAAACACTTATTCCGCTTAATAATGTCTTACATTAATGAAAATTGATATCAAAACTGAGCAAATTTATCATAATTAAGTACATCTTATAGTTTTATTTATGTTATTTTCTATTGTTTTAGTTACTAATGTTAATATTATAATAACATTTATGTTTTAATAACTTGTAAAGAATAATCTCCATGATATATTTGGCTCTCCTAATAATCCTATTAATGGAAATTATTGGTGGTTAATGGCTGAAGATCCTTTCCAGTGCCTTTGCTTGAATTAATTTGTTAGAAGCCTTAAGAAGCTCGTCACCAAATTCTGTTATATCACACCTGCCAATTCATCAGGTAAATGTTTCATTGGAAGCCTTAGGATTGAAAAAGAGTTGTTATAGCTATGCAGACTACTTATATAAGTGGATTTCTACCTGTTAATTCCTCCCCTGTGGTAACCAAAGAGTTGTTTCTTATTACCTTCAGTCCGACATGGTTGTCTAGGTAGATTTCAATTGACCTTGAGTTGCTTGGAGGAGAAAATATTGTTTGACAATGCTGCCAATAAAAAATAAATCCAATGGTGTTTTAAAACCAAGGCTACGTTGGAAGCCGCCTAGGTTCATTCCTTTTTAACCAGCTTAAGCTTTATGTTTCTCTGTCCATGGAAACTGCAAATGTCATCCAATTGTTTACTCCTGATATTAAATTTCTACACAGATTTCTGTTAATTGCTCAAGTGTCTTGCACTCTGCATATTAGGTACCTTACCTTGAATGTTGCAATATAATCACATTGATTCACTTTTTTTTTTAGTCATAACTCTGTTATTGTCAACTTGTTTTGTATTTGAAATTACTTATGGAAATCTAAATTATCCATGCCAAGGCTTGTTGTGTTCACTTTAAGGTCTCACATGTTGATGCATATTCAATATTTCTTTGGACTTGGTCTTTCGGCCTGTTGTGTTCACTTTGTAGATGTATTATAATATTATTTAGAGGTAGGCTTGGATATTTTAGATGCTAAAATGGATATAATTTCTATGGAATATTTTACAGATAACATGATGGAATATTCTCGGCAATATAGAGCGAAAGGTAGCATAGCTAGTGATGCTGGTAAGTATAATTAACTATTTGGAATTTTCAGTATGCTAGAACTTGTTATATTTTGTGGCAACTTTATAGAAAATTTCAGAGTAGAAAATTAAAATTTCTGATAAACTAATGGGCTAAATTTGGACCCTTGCTACTTCCTTTATTGAAATTCTTTTAATATGTCCTACCCATTTCTTTTCATTTTTGGAGGTCCTTTTTTTGTTTTTTTTCCTAGGCATACCAGGTCATGGTCTTTATGAATTAAGAAAAGCAAAATTCTCCAACTGGATTTAAGGTTCTTTCTTGGATTGACCACAATGGCTTTGTTTCATCCATTTAGCCCATTGGAAAAGGCTTTTCTTGTTATTGCTACATTGAACTAGAGTTATGATGTTATTTTTCTACCTTTTTATTGAATGTAAGCTTCACCTTTGATGTCATGTGAGATTTAGGTTGGAAGAATATATATGTAGCCTTTTGTTTCTGAAAAAAAAAATTCTTGAAAAATCGTCTTGTTTTGAACTGGACCAATTATAGTTCATCTATTATTCAACCCTCCACCATTCCCTCCTATATGGCGAGTTGCTACTTCAATTTTTTCCTCACTGCTAAAGTGCCAATTTTTGCTTGAATATGTTTGACTGAGGTTATGTCATGAATTCTGCAGAAGGGGGTGGTAGACAAGGCATTGAATCAACTAGGAAAATCAGTTAGTTCAAAACTTGAAGCTATAGTGGCTAGGCAGATATAGGCACAATTTCAAACCTCTGGCAAGCAAGCTCTTCAGGTTAGAAAGTTTCTAGTCAACATCATCAACAATATCTCTTAAAGCTCTTTTGACATTCTCTTCTTTTCTTTTTTTATGACGTTGAGTATGAACTTGTGTCTGCCTTTGTTTTTTGTGCTTTATCATCTGCTATTTGTGCTGTTGGAAACTATTTATACTTCGGAGTCTTGGACAACTTGACACATGTTCTTCATAAAAATATGGCAGACTTATGTTGAGCTGTCAATTATATATTACTGAAAGTATAAGAGTAATACTCTTACAGACAGGAGGATAAATTTCTCTAAAAAAAATGGATGAAAAATTTAGAAATTAATATCATAAATTCTTATCAAATGCTAAGAATTTAATGTTGTGTCTTAGTGATTCTTATATATAGCCTTATCATTCGGATGTGCATATGGAGGGCCATTGTGTCTTAGTGGTATTTGTTTTCATATTTTAAAATTAAAGCATATTACAAATTGAAAAATGAAAAATAAAAAATAAGAACCAAATAAATAAATAAAAAAACGACCAAGACGGTTGTAAATATGACCGTCTTAGAATGCGAAACATACTAAGACGGTTCGAGAAGGCCCCATCTTAGAAGGTACTTTTTCTAAAAAAATTAAAACACATTCTAAGATGGTTATAGGTTTTAACAGTCTTAGAAATGAGTACATTCTAAGACGGTTATAACATATAACTGTCTTAGAATGTGTTATAATTTTTTAAAAAAGTACCTACTAAGACGGTTATTAGCTGAAACCGTCTTAGAATGTTATGATTCTAAGACGGTTGAGTCACCAACCGTCTTAGAAAAGTACTTAAAGAAATAAATAAAAAATAATTTAAGACGATCGGAGAACCGTTTTCGTATGTCCGACTTTCTAAGTCGCTCGATACAAAGACGGGTTCGGAACCGTCTTTGAAGGGGTCTTATAACCGTCTTAAAAACCTCCGTTTGTAGTAGTGGTGAACGGTATGTCTTAGGACGGAGTGGAGAAAAGCTATAAGTTTGGTGGAGGGTTAAACCCAGTAGTAGTTATATGTTCCAGTCGTTCCCTATTTTAGTTTTTTTCTTCTTTTTTCCTCTTGCTTTCACCCCTCTTTTATTTTTGATCATTTCTCTTTCTTTGTCTTATTTCTGCTTTATCATTAGGTTCATCTACCACCGACCCCAATTAACTTGGATTAAAGATGTTGTTAATGTTAATGTTGATCTCAAACAATCAAATTGTAATTATACTACAATTATGTAAAATGAAAAGTTAAACATTTTTATTTCTTATTTGATCTAATATATTTCAATATTTATTAGCACTTTATCTATTTATATCTTAATTAGTGTAACCTTCAACCTTAATTTGTGATTTTAAATTGACATAAAGATGCAAGATAAGATTGAAACTTAAACATCTTTGCTATAAAAAAACATACCTCAATGAAGATTTTCATTTTACTATAATTAAAAATATATTATTTATCAAATAATTTATGTATATAAAATCATATATTAATTATATATTACATTGTATATTGTCAATATTATTCACCATATTTTACATATATATTTTTAGTATAATACTGAATTTTTTTAATTTTTATTTTATTTGATCATGTGTTTGGAACATGTGAAGAATAAAGAAAGAATTATATATCTTTGACAATAATTTAAATATATTTACAAAATTTTGTAACAACAATAATTATTTTGATAACAATAACATATTTTATCTTATTTTTATTAAATTAAATTATTATATTTTAATATTTTACTTATTATATGTCAAAATAAATAATTAAATTAAAAACATCAATAAGTTTTTTTAGTTATATAATAGCTATATTATTTAATACAAAATTACTGATAAAATTTCACAAACAACCTGTTTATTCCATGCATCATGCAAGTCAAAAACTAACACTTATAAGGGTAGTAAGTCATGTCTAAAACATTTTAGATTACTAAATACCGGAACATATTACACATTTTTTAAAAAGAATTGCTTTAATCATTAAGTAAATTGGCAGAAGTTATAATAAGCAAATATTGTTAGATCATATCCCTAGTAGACTGGCCGGCCAACTCTTATTTCTAATTTTAAAGTATGTGTGATTAATTTTAACAGACATTGATTAATGATGAGACTAAAATCCTTCACAAAATATTCTTTCAAGAATCATGCAAATAAAATTAATTCGGGGATGTTTGAGAAATGATAACACTTTTCAACGCTTAATTCACCAGCAGATAATGGTTCAAGGGTAACGTTTATAATATAGAGTTATAGTTTGGGTAAAAATGGGAGTTGAAATCGTAGGCAGCATCACATGCATAAACGTTTACGTTTAGGGCATACGCAGACACGGAAAATTCTTTGGAAGCCGAGGTCTCAATTAACTAACATATGTTTGGATGAAGCATTTTAAATACGAAAAATAATTTAAACAAAAATTTAAATTTTTTTAAGATAAAATTTAGTGTTTGAATATTTAATTTAAAAATTTTTAAAATTCAAAAAATTTTAAATAGAAATTTAATTTAACTGAAAGTGAGTAATATTTCCTCACTCAAAGCAAAGAATTTGAAAATTCTCCTCAGACTTTCGCTCTCACTCTCACTCGTTCCTTTATGTTATTCCTCTGATGCTCTTCCTCTCTCGTGCTCGTTCCTTTCTCTCGCACTCTTTCCTCTCTTTCGTTCGTTCCTCTCTCTACCAAATTGTGGATCCTTATTCTCGCTAAGGTAATATTTCATTCACTACTTGTTCTTATTTTCTTCATTTTTGTTTTTGTTCTTTCTCATTCTCACAATTCCTAAGTTGTTTTTGTTTTTGTTCTCATTCTCTCTTTTTCTATTCAGAATACGTTCTCTCTCTCCGTTCAGACTTCGCTTTCTCTCTCACGGTGGTTCGTAATAGGTTCGTCACTAGTCTTGCGATCTAGGTTTTGTTCTTTCATCAATTTGTATTTCGAACTTGAATCGAAAATTTGTGTTTTGAGTTTTGTATGTGACCTGTTTGTCTTGATTGAGGTTATTTTCTTCTAGCTCCTCAAACCCCTTTTATCAGCCATTTCTACTTTAAAATAGAAACCCCTTTTATCGAGCTCATTACTATTGAGGCTAACTTAAATTTTTATTATGATTTTTGAGTGTTGAAGATTACTGAAGAAGAGTTTTCATTTGGATCTTTGAGGTAACTAGAATAAAAATAAGGGTGGGTGTTACACAGAGAAAATACTGGAAGGGGCTGAGGATTCTATGTCCAGAATAAAGGTGATTCAGAGTTCAAAGTAGAGAAAAGAATGGAATGTGAGTGTCATCGGAAATGGGCAGGTGTTAGTCAAACAATGTTGGGTGTTGCACCTCAGCCTAGAACTGCAACGACCTCTATATTGGCCATGATTGCAACTGCTATGGCCCTAGGAATCTATGGTTTAACTGAGTCATTGGTATTTTAGGAATACTCATGTATGGAGTTTATCAATCTTAAGAAAGCTTATCACTAGTAGGATAATGGATTTAGTGTTTACTCTGGATTTAGGATATTAGAGGATTTTGAAATTAAGTTTTCCAAAGGTAGCAACCTATCTCACAAGAGGATAAATGTTAAGCTTAGATACCAATTGATACAAAAAAGATCAAGAACCAAAATAAAAATCTTCAGAATACTCAAACTCTTAATAAATCAAGTTCAATAGCCAAGCTGAAAATCCTAAAATATAGTAATTGAAACTGGACCAGACCCTGTTGATATGCGCCTAGCATATAAGATTTTCTTAAGCTTTTTAGAGCAAGAATTGAGCATGAAGCATGGATAATTGCCCCTGTTTTGTCATGATTTGAGCTAATGTGATGAATTGACAGGAAAGCAACCACAAGTGCCAAAACTAAGCAAAATCAGAAGAATAGAGCCAAGTCTAAAGAAGTTGTGGCGCCATCAGCGCCATCTGTGGCGCCTGGAGCGCCATGTCCGCGCCTGGGGCGCCAGAATTTTTGCAGTTCAGTGCCTGGAGCGCCATTCTGGCGCCCAGAGCGCCACAAAACCTTGTCAGCCAGTGCCTGGGGCGCCATTTTCTCTGGAAGTTGGTGCCTGGAGCGCCACAACCACACCAAAGGCGCCACAGGTCGACAGAAGCAACATTTAAGGGTAAAACAAAGACTTCACAGGCTAGGCTATATATATTTCCACCCTCAGCATTGAATGCACGATTTTGGAGGAAGAAAAACACAAAAAATAGGGTTTTAGAATCTTGGGTGCCTTAGTTAGGGGTTTTAGGGAGTTAAAGGCCAAGTGGGGTTGCTTCTCCATCTTCTTCTTCCTTGCTTCAGCTAGGTATGCCATTTTGTTTTGTAACACAGCCACCCATTATGAGGTTTGGCTAGTTCTTCATTGTAGTTAGGGCCAAGCACTGAATGTAACCTCTTTTGGGATTGTATTGGATGCTAACTTTTATTAATGCCAAGTTATTTCATTTTATCTTGTTGAATGCATGGTTCTATCTCTCTCTAGAATTGATCACTCTAGTTAGATATTGAGAGCTGGGGTTTGCAATAGGAATATTGGGGCTCTATGCTTGGACTTAGGAAAAGTGACAAGCTTTACATTAACTAGGGATAGGAGTGTATGCTTGCAACCATTAAATGCATCATTTAATGCTTGACCTAACCAATATCACTAAGGAATTAGAGTATTAGAGTGGGTTAAAGGGTTAAGAACACTACGGGAGTAGCGTTTAGCTACTATTATCGAAGATGCATGTTGGGTAACTTAGGCTTAATGAAAGTAGTAGACAATGCATGAACTGAAGTAGGGAGCATTTGGTGTGGATTGCCCTAGCTACTTAACCACATATCTTATTAACAACTTCCATAGTTTGCCTACACACTCATGTTTATATTTAGCTTTTAGTTTAGCTTATTCTTTACACACACAACAACAACCTTATTTATTCATTTTATTTGTTATCCAACTTATCGATATCATTTATAGTTTAATTGGTCAAACAATCCTCGTGGGACGATAACTCTCTTATCACTTTATTACTTGAGCGACCAGTGCACTTGCCGAGTACACAAATCCTGTGAAAGAACTAAGTCACAACTCACAAGGACATTGGTTCAATTGCCAATTCTCCAATGGTAAAGGCAGCCATTATTTTAAATCTGAAAAGATATATTCATCAAATATACTATTTGTAAGCAATTAATTATAACAAAATTAACATAATATGTTCCTCAATCCTCCTAGTTTTTGCTTCTTGGTTCATGAGTAAATGTTAACATGACAAAATTAACACAATAGGCAACGAGATACAATATTAAATTTAAGAAACAACATTATATACTTGTCTCCTCTTTTTTTCAACATTACCTTTGTTTTCTTTAACTATAAAGCATGCAATAGGGGGGAAACTGACTTCATAATACTTGGCATGAAAGTGACTTTGAGTAGATAGTATGCCCAATGTTGACCAAATAAAATTTAAATTTAAATAACACCAAATTGAATAGGTTTTCTGTTTTGCTTCAGTTTTGATGTTACAGAATCAGAATTATAGCTCAAACAGCCCAATGATGGGCGTGAAATTAAATTGATATTGAGTACTGATACTTTATGCCCTGATGCTCTTAAAGTAAATTACACAAAGATAGATTACACATAAGCAATGAACATAAGAATTGCAAATCAAAAAGTAACCGCTGAAAATTTCAGGCCATAAAACTTTGCACACTTATCAGTATTGGGTGTTTTTTTTTTTTTTTTGCCATATAGCAAATGCATCCTTCTATTAGACCAACTAAAAAAACAGCAACAATAGCAATACTCTTAGATGTACAATTTTACAAAACTTGTTTCAATTTGAGGCACTAGTGTGATTTGTCTGGGTTAACATAATAGAGTGCCTTCATAGCTGCTATAGCAGAATCCCCTCTCTCAACAATTTTCTGAAGCTCCTCAACCTTCTCTGACAAGGATGCCACATTTGTGTTGGTAGATTGAACCAGCTAATTCACAGTTTCTAGAGCTGTGCATAACTGAATAAAGGGTCAAACAAATTATATATATAATAAGTTGAACATAGAAAAGAAGACAGATGAATTGTAAGAAAATAAGATCAACCATCCATTTAGGCATGGCAGCGGGATCCAACCCGTGGGTATCCGTCTGAATCCATCCCGATTTTGACAGGAAAAAATCGAGTTTATCGGGTTCGGGTTTTTCCCGAAAGCCAAAAGCGGGGGTGGATATGGGATTACTGATACCCCGCCCTGCCCCATAATAAAAAATATTAAAAAAGAAAAAAGAAATTATTTTATAATTTTTTAATTGAATTGATTAATTTTGTTTTGTAATTTTTAAATTATGATCTCATATTTCAAATGTGCTTATACTATTTTTTTTGTTACGTAATTAGCATTTTTGTTCACTTTTTTCAATAAAAAAAGTCATATTATTTTTTAATTTTTTTTAATTTTAATCAAATAGAGGGGTGGATTTTGAGTCAGAGACAGAGACGGAGAATGTAATATCCACCCCCACCCCGCCCAGTTGACATGCCTACATCCATTAGGAAAATAGTCTATGCACTGAGTTACACTGATCCTTCTTCCAACAAAAACTAAACATTGCTTGCGTTTCAACTTTCAATATTCTTTTGCTTTACTTTGCCTTTTAGTTCAATCTTTGAATCAGGATTAATTGTGCTTTGCTTAGATGCCGTCAAATATTATAACTTTCATAATGTTTTGTTTGGAACGGGGGAAAATAGTAATTTTTCTATATTTCTTTATAAGCCGATTAGAAAAATAAATTAGAATTAATAGTTTACCATGTAGAATGTGTTATTGTGTAGGTACTTTATAATTTGTATATTTAAAATTTTGAGTAAATAAATATTTTTCAATTTATAATTTTTTATATTTATGGTAAATAATTTATATTTTGATAAAAATATAATTATTGATAATTATTTTAGGAAATATTAAAATTGAATTTAAAAAAATTAAAAGAAATATAATATTAAGAAAAAAATCTTAAAACAATGAGATAAGAGGTTAAGGTGAAAACTAAGCGTGCTATAGGTGAGTTTTATTTAATGTGATTTGGTTTCATGGTGTTTCTTTATAATATTTTTGAGATGATTATCAAATTGTTTTTAATTTAATAACTAACAAAATAAAGAAAAAGTTATAATTAATTAAATCATAAACAATCTCTAAAAATAGCATTGATATAGTTATAAATAATAGACAAATTCAAAACCATACAAAATATATATTGGACTGGTATTTGGCTGGCTTGATGGCCAAATAAAAAAGGTAAAGAGATATCATGTATTTGACTATTATGAATATATTTTCATTCATGTTCTCTTTCATGATATAATGTTCCTGAAAAGTAAATTTGAATACCACAGCCTCTATATCTGACTCAATTGGGGTTGTTAACTATGTTTATTTAGGAATATTTTGGTTATCAACAACTTGATTGGGAGTGGAAAAGGATTTTGGCTCTAAGTTATATTTAGCATTGGATAGTCAAGAAATGGAAAGTAGTATAGTTGATGCTTCAATTACTTCAAGAAAACGTATCAGAGATGAAGAGGAGGAAGAAGAACTTGAACATGCATTTTCATAATTGTTAGTGTTGTCACCATGCTTTTGGGTGCAATGACTTGGTATCATGACAAGTACTTTGTTAAGGAACCTGCCCAAAATTTGGAATTAGAAAGGCGTAATTTCCTCAATCATTTATACAGGGGAACATAAACTGATTGTATTGAACAATTAAGGGTCAATAAAAAGGCACTTTTTAAGCTTTGTAGAATTTTACAAGAGAAAGGGCAATTGGTAAAAACAAGAAATGTTCCTATAACTGAAGCTGTGGCAATGTTTTTGCATATCCTTGCTCACAACCTAAAGTATAGAGTTGTGCACTTTAGTTATTGTAGATCTATGAAAACAATAAGTAGGCAATTCAAGAATTTCCTGCGAACTATAATGAAAGTAAGCAAAGAATATTTGAAGTTCCATGACTATAATCTAGAGGGCCCGGTAGAAAACAAATGGAGATGGTTTAAGGTACGTTTGTCATTTGTTAGTAATTATAAGGTAAGTGATTACAACTTATTTTATATTTTAAAATGTTTTTAGAATTCAATTGGAGCACTTGATAGGTACATATTCCAGTAACTGTTGTTGCAGAAGATAGGCCTAGATATCGTAATAGAAAAGGTGATATTTCTACAAATGTTTTAGGAGTTTGCGGTCCAGATTTAAGGTTTATATATGTGTTGCTTGGGTGAGAAGGGTCAACAGGAGATTCTCGAGTATTGCGAAATGCTTTGCGTCGTCAAAACTGTCTCCATATTCCAAGTGGTAATATCATGAAATGATGATACTTTATATATAATATTTTTTTATATATAACATTTTTTATATATATTATTTTTTTAAACCATTGTACACAAATATTTTCTTGTGGATGCGGGGTATACAAATGGTCCTGGATTTTTAGCACCTTATCGAGGGACTAGATATCATCTTAATGAGTAGATCGGAAACACCCCTCAAAACTACAAGGGGTTATTTAATCTTCGTCATGCAAGTGCAAGGAATGTTATTGAAAGGTCATTCGGGGTATTGAAGAAAAGATGGAGTATATTAAGAACTCCTTTTTTTATATATAAAAACACAAATAAGAATTATTAATGCTTGTTTCATGCTATATAATTTCATAAGAGATGAACAACAAAGTGATCCAATTTTGGAAGCCCAAGACTTGGAACTTTTATCTGTTGTTGACAATGAGTTAACCAATCAACAAATGGGAAGAGACACAAGCAACAACGGAGATGGAGTCACAACTATCCAAGCAACTGAGGAATGGACAAGATTTCGTGAAACTTTAGCTATGGATATGTTTGCTACCTATCAAATAAAAAGAAACTTTGATTAGGGAGATGTTTTAGTGGATTTGAATTTTGTTTCTTATGTGTAATTGACTCTATTCTTGTATGTGTGATACTTTGGATTTTTGTATTTCATAATACTTTGAATTTTGTTTTCTTTTTTATGTGTAATTAACTTTATACTTTTGTACAATGCTAATTTGACATATCTTACCTTTATATATATGCAATTATATATGTGAGACTATTATTTTTTGATCTGGAGAAATGGAATCAAGCAATCTGAAGAACAAGTCAAGTGGAAAAAGAAAGATGGCTAGTGAGGACATAAGAAGTTACTTAGCATGGAATTTGGAAATGGAGCGTGTACTAGTTGATGTGCTTGGAGATCAAAGAAATTTGGGCAATAAAGGTGATGGAAATTGGAAAGCGGTGGCATACAATACTGCAGCTCAAATTTTGTCCAAGCGTTTTAGACTTCACCTCATGGCAGATAATGTTTAAGAACCATTTTAAGCTTTGGAGAACATGGTATGTAATTGTGAGTGATATTCTTAGTCAAAGCGGATTTGACTGGGATAGCACAAAATACATGATTATTGTTGAAAATGAAGTTGCATGGAATGAATATGTTAAGGTAGTCAATCATCTTTTTAATTTTATTTATTATTCAATTGTAGTTATTATTTGTGTCATTATTAACATGTTTTTATTTTTGTCAAGTCACATGAAAAGGCCAAACGATTTCGATTCAAAGTCATTCCTAATTGGGATAATACTGTAGACCTATGTGCAAAGGATAGAGCTACTGAACTCGGAGCAGAAAATGCATTAGATGCGAATGATATCATGAGCAAAGAAGCAAATGAAGAGGAAGCAGTTCACAGTGTGAGTATTGCCCCTGTTTTCTGGTTCAGTTTTGGCCAAAATTTTGATTTGAATGAGTGCTGGAATTTAAGGGGAGTAGTTGTGTAAAATTAAAATCAATCAATTGGTAAAATACTTAATTGAATAATTCATGAGTTACATGTGCTTTAACACTTGTTTTTTGGCAAGGTATTGAGAATTTTACAGGTTTATAAAGCTTGATGTATCATACTGACTGTCTTAATCAATTACAGATGGTTGTAATCGATTACATCCGTGCCTATGGTAAACATGTTCTACTGAGGTAATCGATTATGTAGTTCATTTGAAAATATGTGACTGACTATCTTAATCGATTACCATAGTCAGTAATCGATTAATCAATGCATTTAGAAAAAACATGTCTGTCTGGTTTAATCGATTACTTCACGGAATAATCGATTATATTGTTCATAGCCTAAACTCAGAACCTATCAGGAGCACTTTAATCGATTACATTCTTGAATTAATCGATTACATATGCGAAATAATTGATTACAGGAGCGTGTTTAATCGATTATTTTAGTTAGAAAGCTATTATAAATAGAACCCACTGCTCTGTGTTACGCCTAATTTATTTCTACTTATTTACTTATTTATTTTTACGCATAAAATTTTTCTTCCTTTTTCATTTCTTTTAATTTTCGAAAATGTAGTAACAACCCATAATTGAATTAAAGTTCATTTAATTTTTGAAAAACAAGTGATGAAACGTAGTGAGCTTTGTCTAATGTCGGTAATTATTAAACATACATACGCG